>CAUYPK010077533.1:0-76665 GCA_963574355.1 Loris lydekkerianus | reverse complement strand
CACTGTGCCTGGTCCCCATTGTGGTTTTAATTTGCATTTCCCTGATGACAAATGATGTTGAGCATCTTCCATGTGTCTGTTGATCATTTGTCTTTTTATTGTTGATTTGTAAGAGTTCTTTATATATTTTGGAGACTGGACCCTTATGTATGATATACAGGTACGCCTCCATTCTGAGTTGTTTTTTCACTTTCTTGATTATATCCTTTGAAGCACAAATGTTTTTAATTTTTGATGAAGTCCAATTTATGTATTTTTTTGGTTCTTTATGGTTTAAATATCACATCTAAGAAACCATCACCTAATCCAAAGACATGAAATTTATACCTCTATTTCCTTCTAAGCATTTTGTCATTTTAGTTCTTACATTTAGGTCTTTGATACATTTTGAGTTAATTTTTATGTATGATGTGAGATAGTAATCCAGTTTCATTCCTTTGCATGTGACTTATCTCAGCATCATTTGTTCATGTCTGTTCATTCCCCCATTGAAATGTCTTAGTGTTCATGCTGAAAAGCAATTACTCATAAATACACAGGTTGGTCACCTGTTCTTGACTATAACATCTTGAAATATTGTTTGGAGTTATGATGATGTAGGTAAGAGCAGAGCTAAGAGGAAAGACAATCAGGTAAGCAACTTGAGTCCTAAAAATCTTCAGTCCCATGAGCCCAGACTAAGGGGAGCTTCATGTGTCTTTTGGACCCAGTCTAAGCCTCTTTCTCTGCTATGCAAACCTTTTCCACCAGAGATCCTGAGTGTAAAGGATATAATCAAGAAAGTGAAACCCATTTGCCCACTTGATCTGCCTAAGTTCTGGCCAGGAAGAGCCATGGGTGAGGGGTGTGAGAGGAGGGTTGTATGAGGAGGGAGTACAGTGGATAATTCAGAGAGTGTGGTTTGTTTTAAATCATAAAACAGCAGTTTTGCATTCTTACCACTGCCCTGATAGCCTTCAACATTGTAGCCAGCAACCTGTCACACAGGTTTCTTTGTTTAAAAACTAGGGTATTGTTGGAATTCAGCAAAGCCCAGGTAAACTCTGTGCCAACCCATGGACTGAGCCAAGAAACGGAGATCCCCACACTCCAAGCCTCGCTCCCCCTCCACGGCCTCGACGCCAGCACACATCTGCACTATGAGGTGCCTGCAGAGCCCTTTCCTGCCCAGGAAGCCTCTGGAACTCCAGATGGTGGCCATGACCAAGAGCTGCATTCCCAAGCGCCTGGCACCTTGGACTTGCAGCAGCTGGACACTGCCCAACCAGTCCCTTCAGGGAGCACCTCAGGCCAGCAGCCTTTTGGTTCTGTGAGAGAGACCACCAAAGCAGTCAGCCAAGAGAGTGGCCAGCAGAAGACCCCAGGAGGTGACGGAGTTGGACTGAAGCTTGTGGTCTCCTCACCCACCAGTCCGGTGAGTGGTGCAAGCTCTTTGGGAAGAGGTCTTGGGAAATGTCTCAGAGCTAATGTAGGTTTCCTTAGCTAGTGACCCTGAGGAGTCTCCGCCTTCTCCTCACTAACCTCCCACTCCCTGCTTAGAGATAGCATCATAGTGATGGAGCTAATGCTTTTTGGTATGTGAATAGTAGATATGAGCCAGGCACCATGCTGATTGCTTCCCACACGGTCTCCTGTCATCTTCACATCTACCTTGAAGAAGAAACTTCTCACCTGACTGTACCACTTACCAGCATAAGGCCTTGGGCAAGTCATTACACCTGTCTGAACCTTAATTTCTTCCTTATTCCTTGTTATTATTAATATTTTTATAAAATACCAGGCTTTGAAAATACTTACTTTGCAACATGAACCAGGTTTTAGAACTGCACTGTCTGTGGCAGCCACTAGCCATATATGGCTATTGCACACTTAAAATATGGCTAGCCCAAATTGAGATGTGCTGTATAAAATAAGCACTGAGGGTTGACAGCTTAATATTAAAAAATGTATTGTGGCAGACACCTGTAGTCCCAGCTACTGGGGAGGCTGAAGCAAGAAAATTGCTGGAGCCCAAGAGTTTGAAGTTTCTGTAAGCTATGACTATGGAACTCAAGCCCAGGGCAACTGAGTGAGACTGTCTCAAAAAAAAAAAAAAAAAAAAAAAAATTAAAAATGTAAAATTTCTCAATTTTTTAAATTAATTTACATGTTAAAATTAAAATATTTTGGAAATATTAGGTTAAATAAAAATATTAAAGTTTATTTCACCTGCTTCCTTTTACTTTTTCTAATGTGGCCACTAGAACATTTAAAATTATATATGCGGCTTACATTGTAATTTTATTGGACAATGCTGTTCTGAAATAAGCCACTTCAGGCCTGGGCATCTCCTGGAGGCTTAGGAACTATGAGCCTAGTGAAACCCCAGTCAAAGGCTATGAACTTGAGTTCTTTTGCCTTCTGTATTTGTTCTTGTGTGGCCTTTGAAGTTTCCCAGACAAGGTTATTGACATTTGCTGAGTGTTGGTAGGAACAGTATGTGTGTGGTATCTGCTCTTTCTGCAGCTCAAACCCCAGAAGGGTGAGAGAGGGCAACTGCCCCAGAATGCCCAGGGCACCTACAGGGAGAGTCTACAGGCCAAGAGAGAGGTGCGGTGCACTCAGGATTGTTGCCTACAACAAATACCTTTACAGGTTTGAGCGCCTCTGACTCCTCTCTCTCTCTCTTTTTCTTTTTTTTTTTTTTTCTGAGACACAGACTCAACTCTGTTGCCCTGGTAGAGTACCATGGCATCATCATAGCTCACAGAAACCTCAAACTCTTGGGTTCAAGTGATCCTCTTACCTTAGCTTCCCTAGCAGCTGGGACTACAAGTGCTTGCCACAATGCCTGGCTAGTTTTTTTCTGTTTTTAGAGACAGAGTCTTGCACTTGCTCAGGGTGGTCTTAAACTCCTGAGGTGAGATGATCCACCAGCCTTGGCCTCCCAGAGTTCTAGGATTACAGCATGAGCCACCTTGCCTGGCCTCTGACTCTTTCTCTTTCTGGGTTCACAGTTAGACTATACCATGTAAAGCAAAACAGGGTCATGGAAAGCAGAGGTAGGAGTGCGTGTGTTTGTGTGCACATGGAAGCTCGCTGCACTCTGGGGCTCACGTTGGGATATAGTCTTACTATTTCAGCTCTATCCACCCTCATCTCTCCTTTGGGTATAGCTTCTAGATCATATAACTCAGGATAGGTCCAGGGCCATGAAATAAGATGAACAGAAGCACATGTACCCTGGTTTTTTAAAACACTTTTTTGAGATATAATTCACATGCCATACATTTCACCTATTAAGGTATAATTCAGTAGTTTTCTTGGGGTTGTGCGAACACCACCACAACCTAATTTTAGAACATTTTTATCCCCCATAAAAGAAATCCCTACCCATTAGCAATTGCTCCCATACCTCTCCTATCTCCTACCTCATTCCCCTTAATCTCTGGCAACCACTGATCTACTTTATGTCTCTATAAATTTGCCTGGGGGCTCGGTGGCTCATGCCTGTAATCCTAGCACTCCGGGAGGCTAAACTGGGTGGATTGCTTGAAGTCAGGAGTTCAGCAAGAGCAAGACCCTGTCTCTACTAAAAATAGAAAAACTGAGGCAAGAGGATCTCTGGAGCCTAGGAGTTTGAGGTTGCTGTGAGCTACAGTGACTCCATAGCACTCTAGCCAGGACAACAGAGTGTGACTCTTTCTCAAAAAGAAAAAAAATAGATAGATAGATAAATAGATAATGCCTGTTCTAGGCATGTCATGTAAATGGAATCATACAATACAGGGTTTTTTGTGACTGGCTTCTTCCTTTTAGCATGATGTTTTAAGACTCATCCATGTGGTAGTACTTTGTTGTATTAGTACTTTGTTGCTTTTTTTTTATTTTTTTGAGACAGAGCCTCACTATGTTGCCCTTGGTAAAGTGCTGTGGCATCATAGCTCACAGCAACCTTAAACTCTTGGGCTTAAGCGATTCTCTTGCCTCAGCCTCCCAAGTAGCTGGGACTACAGGCGCCCGCCACAATGCCTGTTTTTTGGTTGCAGTTGTCATTGTTGTTTAGCAGGCCCGGGCCGGGCTCAAAGCTGCCAACTTCGGTGTATGTGGCCCGGCACCCTACTCACTGAGCTCTGAGCGCCAAGCCTACTTTGTTGCTTTTTATTGCTGAGTAATATTTAATTGTATATTCCATTGTATGAGTCTATATCACATATTATGGGTTCATCAGTTTGTGGATGTTTGGGTTATTTTCACTTTTGTGCTATTATAAACAATGCTTCTATAAACATTCATATACAAGTTTTTGTGTGGACATGTTTCTGAATCTCTTGTACTATGCATGCATATTAGGAGTAGAATTTTTAGATCATATGGTAGTTATTTTTAACCTTTTGAGGAACTGCCAAACTGTTTTCCAGAGCAACTGCCCTATTTTATATTCCTACCAGCAATGTATTTCTTCACATCCTCACCAACAGTTGTTATTGCCTCATTTAAAAAAAAAAATTATTATACCTATGCCAGTGAGTAAGAAGTGATACCTCATGGTTTGGGTTTGCATTTCCCTGGTTAAAGTTGCTGAGAATCTTTTCATGTGCTTACTGGCCATTTGGGTATCTTCTTTGGAAAAATATCTATTCAAAACCTTTGCCCATTTTTTAATTGGATTGTCTTCTTATTACTGAGTTACACAATAATTATTTGAGATACTAGACCCCTATTATATATGACTTGCAAATATTTTCTTCCATTTTGTTGGTTGTTTGCAGCATAAAAGCTTTTAATTTTGATGTAGTCCAATGTATCTATTTCTTTCTTCTGTCACTTGTGTTTTGGTGTCACATCTATGTACCCATTGCCTAATCCAAGATCATAAAGATTTACGCTTATGATTTCTTCTAATAATTTTATAATTTTAGCTCTTATGTTTAGGTCTGCAATTCATTTGGAGTTAATTTTGGTGGATGGAACATGTAGGTATCCAGTTGTATCAACACCATTTGTTGAAAAGATTATTCTTTCCCCCATTGAATTTTCCCATTCCACCTTTTAAAACTTTTGGAGAAATAATGTATTTAAAGTACTCAGATCTTCAGTGAACACCTCAGTGAGTATTTACATATGATGTGCGCCCTGTGGCCACCATCCAGATGTAGACACAGAACATTCCTAGCCCACCAGAAGGTTCCCGTATACCCCCTCCCAGTTGTTGCTCTCCTTCATAGGAAACCACCATTCTATTTTATTTTGTAATTTTTTTTTTTTTTTTTTTTTGGCTGGGGCTGGGTTTGAACTCACCACCTCCAATATATGGGGCCAGCACCCAGAAACCACCATTCTGACTTCTGGTACCATATGCCAATTTGCCTGTTGTTGGGCCTCATATAAGTGGAACCATACCGTATATATTCTTTGTGTCTGGTCCGGTTTCTTTTTTCTTTCTTTCTTTTTTTTTTTTTTTTTTTTTTTTTTGCAGTTCTTGGCTGGAGCTGGGTTTAAACCTGCCACCTCTGGCATATGGGGCCAGTGCCTTACTCCTTTGAGCCACAGGAGTCACCCTGTGTCTGGTTTCTTTCAGTGAACATTATGTCTGTGAGATTCAGCTGTAAATACACCATAAGACTATAATTTGAGTGTTTTTCCCCTTATTCTATAGTCTATTATAAGAATATGTCTGTATATATTTATACATTCTCCTGTTAATGGATATTTGGGTTGTTTCTAGGTTTTGAACATTATGAAGAAAGCTATCATGAACATTCTTGTACATGCTTTTCAATGAACCTTGCCCTCATTTCTGTGGGTATTTCCTAGGAATCAAATTTCTTGGTCCTTGAATAGGTCTATGTTTAGCTTTAATAGATACCGTACTTGTACTAATACATACTCATTAGCAATATATACCGTAAATACTAGAGTATAAGCCGAGTTTTTGCCGGCACAAAATTTGTGCCGAGTTCAGGTTTTTCGGCACAAATTTTGTGCCAAAAAAGCTCGGCTTATACTCGAGTATATACGGTAAACATTTTACTTGCTCTTTACCCTAGACGGTGGTGTTGCCAATCATTTTAATTTTAGCCACTCTGGTAAATGTGTAGTGGTTTTAATTTTTATTTCCCTGATGACCAAAGATATTGATACCTTTTCATTAGCTTATTGGCCATTTGATCTTCTTTTATGGAGTATGTACTCAAATTGTTATCTTATTCTTAAATTGAGGTGTATGTGCGTGTGTGTGTGTTTTCTTTATTGATTTATAGATGCTCTTTATATATTACAGGTATAAATCTGTTTTTGGGAAAAAAAGAAAATATCTTTTTCCAGTCTCTGACTCGCCTTAATGATTTTTTTGTTGTTATTGTTGAACAGGAGTTCTTAATATTAATGATGTTCAACTTATCAGTGTTTTGTTTATCATTTGTGTGGAGTTTGTGCTATTTAAGAAATCTTTGCCAGCCACAAGGCTCTGAAGGTATTCTCTTGTTTTTTCTTTTTCTTTTTTTTTTTTTTTAAGAGATGGGGTCTGACTCTGCCTCAGGTTGGTCTCGAACCTCTGATCTGATCTCAGGGCATTCCACCCACCTCGGTCTCCCAGATTACAAGCATGAGCCACCATGCCCAGCCTGTTTTTTTGTCTTTGTTTTTTTTTCTAGAAGTGTTATTAATTTACCTTTCACAATTAGGTTTATGTTCTGTGATTAATTTTTATAGATGGTACATGGAAGGAGTCAAAGTTCAGATTTTTCCTTTGAATATCTGATTGACCTACCACCATTTATTGAATATAACCATATAAATCATGGAACTGTGTAAGTGTGCATCAGACTTTCCATATTTGCTACTCTGAGGATGTCATAAGCAAGTCCTGAAGATTTATTTCCTGAAGATGATTGTTATGGAACCCTGAAGATTATGACAAGGCAACTCCCAACCCATGTGCAGGTTGAAGAAAGGCTCTGTGGCCCTGGCTCAAGCCAGAGGTTCCTGAGGATGCAGGCTATGTGCCCCATGAGGGCTTCACAGAGCACTGTTGACCATGTCCGGTTCACTCCTGCCCAGGGCCTGGCTTCTGCTTTGCAGGCTCAGATATCCTGTCTTGCCAGGGCCCCAGAGCTGATGGGACAGGGCAGCTGACTTGTCAACAAAGCTCCTCCTCTGCTTATTGAGTTCTGACCGCCTGGCTTCCTTGTAGCTCCTTAGACAAAGCAAGTGCAACCTTAGGATTTTGTTTCCTGTTCCATCTTATTGTTGTCTCAGTCTTCCCTGACCCCCATGTCTTAGAAAGCACCATCCCAGTGACCCTCTGTCTCATTTATCTGCTTTACTTTGTTTATAACATTTAGCACTATGTGCTCTTACGTTATTGCTTTGTCTACTTGTTTATTTTCCATCTTCCTTACTAGAAAATTAGCTCTGTGATACAAAGGACCATGCCTTTTCACTTCTGTAGTATTAGCACCCAGTACTATACCTGGGAGAAAGTAGGCATTAGTTAATACTTCTTGAACTGTCTAGAGCAGGGATTTTCAACTCATGTGCCATAAGAGGATCTTAGATGTACCACAAAAATTTTTAAAGATCATTGATTAAGGATAGCACCTATAGCTCAAAGGAGGAGGGCTATACTGAAGGTGGCAGGTTGAAACCCAACCCCAGCCAAAAACTGCAAAAAAAAAAAAAAAATTATTAATTAAATTATTTTTGAGAGAAGTTCAAAGCACAAAAGTATATTCTTATTTTTTTTTTTTTTTTTTACTCTTTTTTTGGATCAAAGTAGTTTAAGTGTGCCGTGGAAGCTTAACTGTAGGTTCAAATGTGCTGTGAGAATGGTTGAGAAACACCTATCTAGAGACTCTTGAGATTCCAGCTTAGAACTTTACTTTGTGAAGTGCACCACTGAGTAGATGAGTGGATGGGTGGTCATGTCACTCTGACTGGGGCAGGCTTTTCCTCCTTGCTGGCCTCAGGGGAGTCTAATGGCTAGAGGGTTGCTTAGGGAACATGGAAGTGCTTGGTGCCAAGTCTAACATGAAAGTCTCAGATGCTGCTGCCTTCCCGTATCTGTTTCCCAAGGGAATTTATTGAATTTATTGCTCTACACAAGACACTGCAGTCACACCACTATGTGGCCTGCTGGAGCTCCCAGCCTGTGCATAGTGCAGGGCTGTGCCGTGCACCTTGACACCTGCAGTCCTCATCTTTCTATTCTTCCATCAGCCATATGCTTTTTATTTGACACTTTTAGGGGCATGTGGGGCCATTGTCAAGTTTTATTGTGCTGAAAACCATTTAATATTTATTTGTAAAAAATTTTTCTTTTTTTTTTTTTTTTGAGACAGAGTCTCACTCTGTTGCCCTCAGTAGAGTGCTGTGGCATCATAGTTCATAGCAACCTCCAACTCTTGGGCTCACGTGATCCTCTTGCCTCAGTTTCCTGAGTAACTGGAACACTATAGGTACCCACCACCATACCCAGCTAGTTTTTCTATTTTTAGTAGAGACGGGTCTCACTCTTGCTCAGGCTGGTCTCCAGCTCTTGAGCTCAAGCAATCCACCCTCTTCGGTCTCCCCGAGTGCTAGGATTACAAGGCATGAGCCACCTCACCCAGCTTAAAATTTTTTTTTTAATTCATTGAACACAAAGCACCTACTATGAGCCAAGCCACCATGCTGAGAGCTCAGTGTACAGTGATAGAATAGCTCTGGCCTCTTTAGACAGACCCTCGATTAGGCCATTAGATATCTACATCATAATTACACTTGTGCTGAGTGCTGGGAAGGAGAGGTGTAGGAGGCAGAGAGCTCTCAAGGGTGACTGCATGTCTGGAAGCTGAGGAGTATATGTTGGGTTCATAGTTTAACTCCCAGAGGGCAGTCTGAGTCCTAATCACTGCCCCCATGGACTACCTGCCCATGGCATGTGGTTCTTTCCCCCAGTTATGGATACAGATAGTCCCCTTGCCTGGCAGAATGAGGACAGACCAGACAAAAAGTCCAGTCCTTCTGACAGTGGTCTAAGACCTGGCATTTGGTTCCTCAGGGAGATTCCCCTCTGGGATTTAGCTGTTATATACAGTGTCATGATACCTATAGTAAATCAAAGTGGCATTCTCTATCTTTGGTCCCTGGTGACAGATGTAGCTCCAGTGTAGATCTTTGGTCAGTGGTGATTTCTCCCCTCTCCTAAAGGACAGGGAGCTAACCAGATGTGGGCCCTCATCGAGCAGCCAAAGGAAGGTGGCGGGAGGAAGGGAGGGAAGAGGGAAATAGTGGTGCTCACGCGTGGGCTCCCTCCTGCCCACCACCCTGGGGAGGGCATACAGCCTGAGAGCTCTGTCCAGGCCCAAATGCAGAAGCTCCAAGGACTCTGTCCCCACAATTTTTCACTGTTATTGAAAAGAGCAAAAGGTTTTTTTTAGAGTATCATTTCCTGGGTTCTTAGATGTAACACCAGGACTCTCTAAACATTTCCTAGTCACCTCTGTCATCAGGCCTCCCCTGTAAACATTTGTCTCCTTCCTTCTAGCTCCCTTGAGCCACCTTTGTTACTGTACATTAAAGACCTTTGGATAGTTGAGATGTATTCTCTTCTCTGTTATGATTCTTTTTCTAGAGATACCAAGAAAAATAACCACTCCAAATAGGCATATAGGAGCGAGGGTTGGGGGAGCACAGAAAGGGGTGTAGGCTGGGGGTGGGTGAGAGAAGCTTCCAGTAGGAGGTGATGGATTACCCCTTGGCTGAGTCTTAAGGGATGGTGATCTGTCCCATCAGGGCCATTAGCAGGGCTAGGGCATAGCTGTGTGGCTGCTTGGAGCTGCCTCCAACTGTTTTCCTCAGGAGTCCCCCAGCTTTGGTGGCCTAGGCAGGCTTTGTTCAGAATCCAGTGTTGAAGGTAGCATCCTGTAGCCACCCTGACAGATGTATCATCCCATCACTGTCAGAAGGAAGCACGTGCCAATTCTGAGGGCCCCATGGAGAAGGCCCTGAGGACCCAGTTCTCTAAGGGCCCCCATGTGCCTGAATCAGAACTCAGGAATATAGTCTCCTATGTATGCTAAATTAAATATAATTGAATATAATTTTCTCTTTTTTAAAAAAAGAACTTACCACCATTGACTTACAGAGTCTTATAGCATCAGAATGGATTAAACCATCCAAACCCACCCTTCGAAGGCAGCCTGAGTCGGATTCCTCTTCCCTGTCTACACAGCAAAGAGCACAGCCATGATTTAGGGGTTGAAAATAGCAATATCCAGAGTGAGGTTGATAGCACCTAACAAAACAGCTAGGCTGGCCCCACCCCTGTGTGACTCATTTCCTCTGTGTAGACAGCCATGCAGGGTCACCCAATCGACTTCATAACTCCTTGTCTCTGCTCTTCCCTGTTTAGGCACAGAAAGTCAGGGAGGATTTGAATAGTGGGGAAAAGGACTTAGGATCCATTCCCACAAGCCCACTGACCCCAGAACCCCCCACCCTCCCCAATCCCCTGCTAGCAAGCAAGTTCAGACTCAGAACAGCAGTAGGAGGGTGCAGGCCTGGCTGCCTGGGGTCTCAGGGCCCAGCACAGAAGTGGGGCGTACGGGCAGAGGCAGCTGGCGAGAACCCTGAGTCCTGCTCACCAGACCTTCCTCATCTCAAATCCTAAAGAGGGCTGAGAAACCCTGTGTGTCAGGACTACTGGATATCCACCTGCAGAGGATAAAGTAACATCCCTTTCTTAATACCTTTCACAGATACTGACTCAAAATGGATGAGAGATCTAAACTAATAACTAAAACTATAAAGCTCTTAGCAGAAAACATAGGAGTAAATCTTTGCACCATTGGCTTAGGCGATGGTTTCTTAGATGTAACACCAGAAACATAGACAAAAGAAAAAAATAGATAGGCCGGCCAAGTGCAGTGGTTCACAACTATAATCCTAGCACTCTGAAAGGCTGAGGTGGGAAGATAGCTTGAGGTCAGGAATTCAAGACCAGCCTGAGCAAGAGCAATACCCTGACTCTAATAAACAGAAAAATTAGCCAGGTATTGTGGCAGGTGCTTGTAGTGCCAGCTAGTCTGGAGGCTGAGAAAGAAGGATAGATTTGAGGAGTTTGAGGTTGCTGTGAGCTAGGCTGACACCTTGGCACTCTCAAAAAAAAAAAAAAAAAAAAAAAAAGGCCAGGCATAGTGGCTCACACTTATAATCCTAGCACTCTGGGAGGCCAAAACAGGTGGATCACTTGAACTCAGGAGTTTAAGACCAGCCTGAACAAAAGACCAGTCTCTACTAAAAAAATTGAAAAAAAATTAAAAAACTAGCCCGGCGTTGTGGCAGGCACCTATAGTCCCAGCAACATGGGAGGCTAAGGTTAAAGGATCACCTGAGCCCAGGAGTTTGAGGTTGCTATGAGCTAGACTAATCCCATGGCCCTCTACCCAGGGAGACAGAGTCTTACTCTGTCTCAAAAAAAAAAAAAAAAAAAAAAGATAAGTTGGACTTTATCTAAATTACAAACTAACTTTTGTGCCCCAGAGGGTACCATAATGAAAATGAAGAGACAATTCGTAGATGTAGATTGGGAGAAATTCTTTGCAAATCATATATCTGATAAGAGTCTAGTATTCATAATATATAAAGAACCCTTACAACTTGTATTAGTTTCCTAGGGCAGCCATAACAAAGTACCACAAACTGGATGGCTTAAGACAACAGAAATTTATCCTCTGATAGTTCTAGAGGCTAAAAGCCCACAATCCAGATGTCAACAGGGTTGGTTCCTTCTAGAGATGCTAAGGAAGAATCTGTTCCATGCCTTTTTCTTTGCTTCTGGTATTGAGGGCAATCCTTGGCTTATGGACACAACACTCAAGTCCCTCCCTCCTGTCATCATCTGGGGTTATACCTCTGTGTCTCTGTCTTTGCTTGACTTTTTCCTTTGTGTGTATGTCTTTTCTACTCTTCTTATAATGACACCAGTCACACACTGGATAAAGGGCCCACCCTACTCCAATAAAACCTTGTCTTAACTAGTTACATATACAAATTCTCAATTTCCAAGTAAGATCACATTCTAAGGGACTAGGTATTAGGACTTCAACATTGGACACAGTTCAACCCATAACATCTCAACAACAAATTGAGACAAATAAACCAATTTTATTTGTATTTATCTATTTATTTATTGAGACAGAGTCTCACTATGTCACCCTCTGTAGGGTGACAAAAGACAAAAACAGATAGGCTGGCCAGGTGCAGTGGTGTCACAGCTCAAACTCTTGGGCTTAAGCGATTCTCTTGCCTCAGCCTCCCAAGTAGCTGGAACTACAGGCGCCCGCCACAACGCCCGGTATTTTTTATTACAGTTGTCGTCGTTTAGCTGGCCCGGGCTGGGTTCGAACCCTCCAGCCTCGGTGTATGTGGCTGATGCTGTAACCACTGTGCTATGGGTGCTGAGCCAAATAACCCAATTTAAAAATGGACAAAGGGGGCAGGTATATTACATGCTTAGGTCTATAATCCCAGCATTTTGGAGTGTCAAATCAGGATTGCTTGAGCCCAGGACTTTGAGGTTGTAGTAAGCTATGATGATGCTACTGCCCTCTAGCTTGGGCAACAGAGCAAGACCCTATTTCAAGGTTAGAAAAAAAAAGAAAGAAAAGGAAGGGAAAGAGAAAATGGGCAAAGGAATAGATTTTTCTCCAAAAGAAAAGGTACAAATGACCAATAAGTATATGAAAAGATGTTCAGGCTTCTCTCCCCTTCCCCTACCAAAAAAGAAAAGATGCTCAATGTCATTAGGCATTAGGGAACTGGGTATCAAAACCATAATGAAATAGCATTTCTACTGATAAAGATGGCTATAGTGAAGAAGACAGATAATAACAAATGTTGGAGAGTTTGTGGAGAAATCAGCACCTTCATGCTTTGCTGGTAGGAATGTAAAATGGTACAGCCACTGTAGAAAGCAGTTGGGCAGTTCCTCAGGCAGTTAAACATACAATCCAGTAGTTCTAGGATCTTTCCAAGGAATAGAAACATAAGTCCACATAGAAATTTGCATATGAATGTTGATAGCACCATTATTTATAATATCCAAAAAAGTAGTAACAACCCAGATGTCCATCAACTCATGGTTGTATAAACTAAATGTAAGCCATCCGTACAGTGGAATATTACTTGGCAATAAAAAGGAATAAATACTCAGACATGCTTACAACATGGATGAAGCTTAAAAACATTATATTAAAGCAAAGAGGCTAGTCACAAAAGACTGCATGTTACATGATCCCATTTATGTGAAAGGGCCAGAATAGGCAAATCTATAGAGACAGTAGATTTGTGATTATGTAGAACTGGGATGGTTGGGAGAAATGAGAGTAACTACAAAGGGGTGTGGGATTTCTTTGAGGTGATGAAAATGTACTAAACTTAGATTGTGTTGGTGGTTGTGCAACTTGTGAATATACCACGACCATAGAATTATACACTTTAAATGGGTTAATTTTATGGTATTTGAGTCGTATCTAAATAGAAATTTTTGCCTGGTGCCATGGCTCACGCCTATAATCCCAGCCAAGGATCACTTGAGGCCTGGAATTCAAGACCAACCTGGGCAACATAGTGAGACCCTACAAAAAACTTAAAAAATTAGCCAGACATTGAAGTCCGTGCCTATAGTCCCCACTATTCTGGTGGCTGAGACGAGAAGAGTGCTTGAGCCCAGGAGTTTGAGGTTGAAGTAAGCTACAATGACTAAACTCCAGCTAGACAGAGTAAGACCCTGTCTCAAACAAAAAATAAAGTGTTGTTGTTGTTGTTGTTTTTAATTTTAAAACAAACAAAAACCACGACCTCTGTATTTACTTCTTTCTCAACAGAAAAGCAAGAGCTGGATCTCAGAAGATGACTTCTACCGGCCTACCCAGGAGCAGCCCCCAGAGAGTGCTTCAGATGGCTTCGTGGCTTCTCCCAGAGGACCTCCAGAGCCCAGGCCTGCCCTCCAAAGGCATTTTTCTCAAGGACCAAGAAAAAGCTGCTCCTTGGGGGCATTAGACAAAGCAGGTGTGCCTTCCCCAGGAAGCAGGAGAACCAAGGCAGCCCTAGCTCAGGAGCATAAGAACTTCCGGGTGGTGCACCGGAGGCAGATGGGTACGTGACTCTGGGGGGAGGGCCCCACTCCCGGGTGGGCCCCATGTGCAGGGACTGTGCCTTTCAAAAAGCAGCTCTGAAGTCCTTCTTCCCATGACTGAACAGGTGTGTTCTCACATGAAAAGCCTCATCCCACAATGTATTAATGGGAAACTCTTGTGTTCAGTAATTCAGGGAGGCATTTTTAGGAAAAGTACTGTATTTTCTTATAGAGTCTTAATAAAATAATGCTCAAACCTGCCTGCAGAGTATAAAAATACTGTTTCATCTGTGGAAACAGAAAATATTTTCTTTGAAATTATTCTATACCACTTACTATAATAGAGAACTCTTGATTCTATCTGTAGCTCAGAGCAAACCCATCCCCCTGAAGCCCCAGGCATTTTAACTGATCCTTCCAAAGGCCTTTATCTTAGAGGGTTTATTTAACAGCTCTGGTAGGGCTTATCAGATCTACTGTTTGTTTAGTGTCCTCCATGTGCTGTTTACAGTGAAGCCAGTACTGTAATGATCTCCATTCCCTGTGAAATTCCAGAAAGCATTAAGTAACTATACCCTGATTTTTCTTTTACCCTTATAATATGTTTTCTTTTCAAAACTAACCAACAAAAAAATATGTGCCCTGGTAGTCTCTCTCCTGTCCTCATTTTCCTTTTGCAATAACCCAGCAGAATTCTGCCTTCTGCCCTGTTCTCTGTTCTTTGTGTAGTGTGGTAGAGCCTGGGCCCCAGACTGGCTTCTCTTAGGTTGTCCTTCAGCCCTTGTGCCGGCCAGGTCTCCAACCACACCAGAGAAGGTGTACTCTATGCCTGGGCCACCAGGTCCCCCGAGGGGTAGGAAACCCTGTACAGTAGTTTAAAATCTCCAAGGCTAGTCCAGGCTGGGAGAGAGTGTCCTTCCCCTGGTTGGTGGCAGGCCCCTGGGGAACAGGGAGCGTTGAGCAGTGTGTGGGTATACAGGCAATGAGGTCAGAGTGCTGGGGCCTGTGGGCTTCTGCTTTGAGGGACATGGCAGTCACTGCAGAGTTTTGGGCAGAGGGACATATTTTGACTAACCTTTTATTTTGATTTTTTTGAGACAGAGTCTCAGTCACCCTAGGGTTGAGTGTTATGCGTCATAGCTCACAGCAACCTCAATTTCTTAGGCTTAAGCAACCTCTTGCCTCAGCCTCTCAATTAGCTAGCTGGGACTACAGGCACCTGCCACAATACCTGGCTTTTTTTTTTTTTTTTTTTTTTTTTTAAGAGACAAGGTCTCACTTTTGCTTCAGGCTGGTCTCAAACTCCTGATCTCAAGCAATCCAATTGCCACAGCCTCCCAGAGTGCTAGGATTACAGGTGTGAACCACCACTCCTGTCTGACTAACCTTTTAATTAGGTCATTGTCACCCAGAGGTAGTGGTAGACCTGGTGAGAAGTGCAATCTTGCGTGTATGTTGAAGTTTGAGCCACCAGGACTGGTTGACATCAGTGTGAAGGAAAGAGAATCAAGGGTGACTCCAAAGTTTTTAGCCCAAACAACTTCAAGGATGGATTTTGATATTTTATGAGATGAGGACTGTTAGGAAAGATGCAGGTTTGCAATGGGAGACTTGGGGATTCACTTTGTTTTTTTGGGGGGAGGGGAAGGTAAAATGTCTTTTCTCATAGGGAGGGGGATTCACTTTGGATGTATTGACTTTGAGATGCCTGCAGGACACACACAGAGCAGGTGGATATGTGACTCTCAAATCCAAGAGTGAGGTCTAGGCTGGAGGTAGCAATTTGGGAGTTACTGGCCTTAAAGTCCTGAGAGTAGGTGAGATCAACGAGGAAGAGGGTGTCTCCAGAGAAGAGAGGAAGCCCCAGGACTTGAGCCCTGGGTCTAGCCCTGGAAGGTCAGGGGGAGGAGGAGCAGACCAGAGGGATGGAAGGGAGATGAGGGCTGGGAAGGGGCCTTTGGCTTGGCAACAAGGAGTGCATTGCTCACCATCCCAATAGCAGTTTCGGTGGAATGAGAGGATGAAGGCCTAATTGGACAGGGTCCAAGGAGGAATGGGAACAGGGAAAGTAGAGACAGGGAGTTCTGATACCCCTCAAGCAGTTTTTCTCTAAAGGGGCCTAAGAAACAGGTTGTAATTAGAGATGTAAGTGGAGATAAGAATGTTTCTTATGATGGAACAGCTGCTTGTTTGTGTGCTGATGGAAGGATCCAGGAGAGGGGTGCCACAGGAGAAAGGGAGAACTGCTGGTGAGATGTCCTCATCCTCGAGAAGGTGGCAGGGGCCACTACTGCACAGATGGGGCTTGGCCTCACACAGAAGTGACGGGAGGGAAGGGGGTGAGTGTGGTGAGCTGGCACGTGGAGATAATCTTTTGAGTGATTTTATTTGCTCAGTGAAATACAAGAAGCAAAGTCAACTGCTGAAGGTGAAGCTGAGACAGAGGCACTGCAAAAA
Source organism: Loris lydekkerianus (assembly GCA_963574355.1). Classification (NCBI taxonomy): domain Eukaryota; kingdom Metazoa; phylum Chordata; class Mammalia; order Primates; family Lorisidae; genus Loris; species Loris lydekkerianus. Next base: position 60,107 of record CAUYPK010077533.1, on the reverse strand, counting down.
TATCCCCCACCCCACCGCCATGGCTGGCCCGTGTTCTGAGGGCAGTCACCATGTCCACACCCGCCACAGGGTGGCAGGCACCAGGAGATGCCTTGGGCAGTGAGGGGATGAACCATAGTCTAACATGCTTCTTTCTGCCTCAGGGCTGTCCAACCCATTCCGGGGTCTCATGAAGCTGGGCACAGTGGAGCGGCGAGGGGCGATGGGCATCTGGAAGGAACTCTTCTGTGAGCTCTCCCCACTGGAATTCCGCCTCTACCTGAGTGACGAGGAGCGCACCTGTGTAGAGAACTGCTCCCTGCTGCGCTGTGAGTCCGTGGGGCCAGCCCACAGCGACGGGCGCTTTGAGCTCATCTTCTCCGGCAAGAAGCTGGCCTTGCGTGCTTCCTCCCAGGATGAAGCCGAGGACTGGCTGGACCGGGTGCGGGAGGCCCTGCAGAAGGTCCGGCCTCAGCAGGAGGATGAGTGGGTAAATGTGCAATACCCAGACCAACCTGATGACGCCCCTGAAGTGTCCCAGGGTCACTCGGACCTGCTCTCAGAGCCTGTGACCCTCCAAGGCACGCAGTTTGATTGGTCATCTGCCCACGTTCCAGAGCCTGACGCTATTAAGGAATCCCTTCTCTACCTGTACGTGGACAGGACCTGGATGCCCTATATTTTTTCCCTGTCCTTGGAGTCTTTGAAATGCTTCCGCGTGAGAAACAACGAGAAGATGCTAAGTGACAGCCATGGCATCGAGACCATTCGTGACATCCTGCCAGATGCAAGCCTCGGAGGCCCATCCTTCTTTAAAATCATCACGGCCAAGGCCATCCTGAAGCTGCAGGCAGGGAATGCTGAGGAGGCTGCCCTGTGGAGGGACCTGGTCCGCAAGGTCCTGGCATCCTACTTGGAGACAGCTGAGGAGGCAGTGACACTCGGTGGGAGTCTGGATGAAAACTGTCAGGAGGTGCTGAAGTTCGCCACCCGGGAGAACGGCTTCCTACTGCAGTACCTGGTGGCCATCCCCACAGAAAAAGGCCTCGACTCCCAGGGCTGCTTCTGTGCAGGTGCCAACTTGCTCTCCTGCCACCCCCAGCCTGCCAGCCTGGCCCTGCCTTCTGTGGGGTCCTGGTTAAGGTTTTCCACCCTTCCTGCTCCCCCAGATGTTTCACCCCTTCCCTGGGATGGGGTCACAAAGGAGGCTTGTCCTGCAGCCTCTGCTCCACCCCAGCACTCACAGGGTCTATGCTCCTGCTCACAGGCAGGAGCCCTGCTCTCCTCCATCTCTGCCTGCTGCAGGTGAGCCCTGGGGTGGCAGCCGGGTGCTTGCTGCTGCTCCAGGAGTCCCACCTGTCTTCACCTCATTTCTGTGCTGTCACATTCTTTCACAGCAGGGGCATGGCATCCTTCTAAGTACTTCTGTGTGCTTTTGCAAGTGGACACTTTTGGGGGAGGGGGAGACAGTCTCACTTTGTCACCGTTGGTAGAGTGCTATGGGGTCGTAGCTCACAGCAACCTCAAACTCTTAGGCTCAAGCGACCCTCTTGCCTCAGCCTCCCAAGTAGCTGGGACTACAAGTGCTGGCCACAACACCCAGCTATTTTTTAGAGACAGGATCTTTCTCTGGCTCAGGCTGATCTCGAACTCCTGAGCTCAAGCAATCCCCCCCCACCTCAGCTTCCCAGACTGCTAGGATTACAGGTGTGAGCCACTACTCCCAGCCAGGACACATTTTCTTCTTCTTCTTATTTATTTATTTATTTTTATTTTTATTTTTTTTTTTTTGAGACAGAGTCTCAAAATATCACCCTGGGTAGAGTGCTGTGGTGTCACAGCTCACAGCAACCTCCAATTCTTGGGCTTAAGCGATTCTCTTGCCTTAGTCTCCCAAGTAGCTGGGGCTACAGGTGTCCACCACAATGCCTGGCTATTTTGTCATTGTAGTTGTGCTTGTTGTTTGGCAGGCCCAGGCTGGATTTGAATCCGCCAGCTCTAGTGTGTGTGGCTAGCTCCCTAGCCACTGAGCTACCAGCACCAAGCCTACATTTTTTTTTTTAATTACAAAAATAGGCTCATGCTATTCATTGCTGTCCAATAGAACTTTCTGTGATAAATATGTTCTAAATATGTAGTGTCCATTGCCATAGCTATGAGCCATCTACATGGCTACTGGGGCTTAAAATGTGGCACTGAATTTCCCATTTGTATTTATTTAAAATTAAAGGGCCGTATTCAAACCCTGGCCACTCTGTATTGGACAGCACAGCTGTATGTATACCACTGTCCCTTGAATAATGCAGGGCTTTGGATACTGACCACCTCTCCCCCCATGCAGTCAAAAATCCACATTTTTTTTTTTTTTTGCAGTTTGGCCAGGGCTGGGTTTGAACCCACCACCTCTGATGTATGGGGCTGGCACCCTACTCCTTTGAGCCACAGGCGCCACCCATATTTTTTTTTTTTTTTTGCAGTTTTTGGCCAGGGCTGGGTTTGAACCTGCCACCTCCGGCATATGGGGCCAACACCCTACCCCTTTGAGCCACAGGCGCCGCCTCCATCAATTTTTTTTTTTTAAGAGAGTTTTACTCTGTCACCTAGGTTGTCAGAATGCAGTGGCACCCTCATAGCTTACTGCAGCGTCCAGCACGTGGGCTTAGGCATCCTCCTGCTTCAGCCTCCTGAGTAGCTGGGACTACAAGCATATGCCCTCATGTTCAGCTGTTCTTTTAATTTTTTGTAGAAATAGGATCTCATTATGTTGCGCAGGCTGGGCCTGACCTGGCGCAGTGGCTCGCACCTGTAATCCTAGCACTCGAGGAGGCCAAGATGGATGGATTACCTGAGCTCACAAGTTTGAGACCAGCCTGAGCCAGAGCGAGATCCTGCCTCTAAAAATAACCAGGTGTTGTGGTGGGCGCCTGTAGTCCCAGCTACTTGGGAGGCTGAGGCAAGAGAATTGCTTGAGCCCAAGAATTTGAGGCTGCTGTGAGTTGTGATGCCATGGCATCTACCAAGGGGGATGAAGTGAGACTGCCTCAAAAAAAAAGAAAATTGTTGCTCAGGCTGGTCTCCAACTCCTGGGCTCAAGCAATCCTCATGCCTTGGCCTCCCAGATTGCTAGAATTATAGGTGTGAGCCACTGAACTCAGCCCACATATAACTTTTAACTCCCCCAAAACTTTACTAATAGCCTACCGTTGGCCAGAAGTCTTACTGTTAATATAAATGGTCATTAACACATCTTTTATATGTTCTATGTATTATATTCCATATTCTTACAATAAAGTTAGTAGGAAAGAATAAGAAAATGATAAGGCAGAGAAACTATACTATTCATTAAGTGGAAGTAGATCATAGGGTTTTCATCCTTGTTAACCTCACATTGTGCAGGCTGAGTAGGAGGAAGAAGAGCTGGTCTTGCTATCTCATGGGTGGCAGAGGTGAAAGAAAATCCAGGTACAAGTAGACTGGTTCAGTTCAAACCCGTGTAATTCAAGGATCATGTATATAGTTCTGCAACTCAGTTTTCTATGGACATTTTTCCAAGCCAGCACACCTGCTGTATCATTATCATCATCACATCTAATACTTCCATGCTGGGCACTGGGTCAGATGCTTTATTTGAATTATCTCTTTTAATCCTCACAAGCCTGTAGAAATAGATGCTGCTGTTATCTCTCTTTATAATGAGGAAGCTGAGGCCCACCGCTGGTAAGTGGCAGAGGAAAAATTAGGACCTTAAAGGTCGAGCCCTAGAGCCTGTGCTCGTAGCCAGGACCCCCAGAGGGTCTCCCTCCCATATATCATTCAAGGCTGTGTGATGTTCCCCTGCCCACATTCCATTGCTAGCTCTTCCCACTCCCTGTCACCAAGGGGGAGGTGGCATCTCCATCACCAGGGGTCCTCAGGTGGCCTTTGAGGAGGTTGTCCTGCTGCAGAAGAAGCAGAGCCTTGGTTTGAGAGCTGTCCTGTTGGGGTAGACTGGGAGAGAACCCTGCTTCAAGCATCTTCAAGCAAAACGGAAGTGGTCTGTGGTTGGCCCCCTGAAGTACAGGAGAAGCTAGGCAGAGCAGAGCTTCCTGCAGAAAACACCTGCAAGCCAAGGTCCAGCCTCACGTCTACCCACCCTGGCACTCACACTTTGCTCCTTAGCCTGTGGGGGCTCAGAATTGGCCAGGACTCCAGAGCTTATGAGGAATGGTTCCCACCTAAGGGTGTGAACTCTGCAAGGCAGCTCTCACTATGGCTGCCACCTATCAGTGGGACTGTGCGTGACACTAGGGAGCTTAGGTTTCCTTTCCACCTGGCACACACAGCTCTGTGGCTAGACAGACACCAACCACAAGCATCTGGGTTGTATTTCTTAGTTTGCAGGGCATTTTCAGAAACTTGTCTCATTCAAACTTTGTAATAACCCCACAAAATAGCTGGTAGTCACTGAACTTTATAAACTCTGAAATGGAACTTTGAAAAAATTAGGTGAGCAGAAAGGCCGGCCTTCTGGTCCTAAGACCTGGGAGAGGCAGGGCATGTGTTCAGGATTTGAGTTGGCCTTACTTTTTGCCCTGAGCACACCCCACCCTTGCTACCCTCAACCCCACTATGGAGGGACCTCCAACCAAGGAGGCTGAAGCTGGTCCTGATATCAGGCAACTTGGGATTTAAGTTGGCACCAGGCCATGTGCAGACTACCCTGCCTCGTGCTGGCTTCTCATCCCCTCCCTGAGGCCAGCCCCATCTCTCTAGTTCAGTGGTTCTCAACCTTCCTAATGCTGTGACCCTTTAATACAGTTCCTCATGTTGTGGTGACCCCCAACCATAAAATTATTTTGTTTGCTACTTCATAACTGTAATTTTGCTACTGTTATAAATCACAGTATAAATATTCAATATGCAGGATGTATATTCATTGTTACAAAGGTGTTCGAGACCTACAGAAGAACCGCTTCTCTAGTTCCTTCACTGTTTGCTGAGGCTCTGGCTTATTTCCTTCCATTTCTGGGCCTCAGGGGAGAGGTGGGCCTATGGGAGGTTGGTATTACTGAGCTAGCAGTGGAGACACCGAACGCAGGCGGCTAGTGGTAATGGAGCAGAAGATGGGCTTTGCAACCAGCCAAACCCAGATTTGAATGCCAGCCATGCCACTTAATTGTGTGACCAGGATGGTTTCTTAACATCTCTGAACATCAGTTTCTTCAGCTGTAAAATAATGATGATCCCTGTAATGCGTTGTAAAGATTAATTAATAGGGTTGATTCTGATTGATTATTTTTGTCTTTGCACTTTTCTTCAAAAGAAAATTAAGGCAGTGCATAGTGGCTCACATCTGTGATCCTAGCACTCAGGGAGACTGAGGCAGAAGGATTGCTTGAGGTTAGGAGTTTGAGACCAGCCTGAGCAAAAGCAAGACCCCAGCTCCACCAAAACTTGAAAAATTAGACAGCTATTGTAGTGCACACCTTTAGTCCCAGCTATTCAGGAGGTGGATGAAGCAGGAGGATCACTTGAGCCCAGGAGTTGGAGGCTGCAGTAAACTATGATAACATAACTGCACATTAATTAATTAAAAAAATAAGCTAGCAGGGTGGCGCCTGTAGCTCAAGGAGGGGGGTGCTGGCCCCATATACCAGGGGTGGCAGGTTTAAGCCCACCCTTGGCCAAAACTGCAAAAAAAAAAAAAAAAAAAAAAAAAAAAAAGCCAGCTGGTCCTTTCCACCATAGTGGCTGCCCTGTTACTGGGAGCTAACTCAGGCCCTGCCACTCACCCACCACCCTTCTCCTCAGGCTGCTCCCGGCAGATCGGCTTCTCCTTTGTACGACCCAAGCTCTGTGCCTTCTCTGGCCTCTATTACTGTGACATCTGCCACCAAGACGATGCCTCGGTGATTCCGGCCAGGATCATCCATAACTGGGACCTTACCAAGCGTCTGGTAAGTGTTGAGCCCGGCCTACCAAGGCCACACAGGGCTGCCAAGGGACAGAGGAGTGTTCCCTCCTCCTTGCTGCCACTGTTTATTTGTGTCAAAGAGTTTGGCTCTAGGGAAGCCAGTGTCACTAGTGAGGGACAATCTACAGTCCTTGGACAGAGCCCTGTCAATGCCTGCCTCGGTCCCCAGGTGGGATTCTGAGAATCGTCCTCTGTAGCAACAGACAAAACTGTTTAAGGGACCAGCAACTGGATGGATGGATGGATGGATGGATGGATGGATGGATGGATGGGTGGTAGATAGGTTATCTGGCCACCTGGCTACACCCCTTGCTTTCAGCCTTGCCTTTGCAAACCCTGTGAGGCCCAGCTGACTGCGCTTCCTTGCAGACCTTACATGGACTTATTTAATTAGTGTTTTTAGAGAGCATTTTTTTCTGGGGCTCCCCTCATTATTAAAATAATACATGATTATTGTTTAACATTTTTAAATTATAGAAAAGCCCAAAGACAAATCATAATTATGTGTTGTAGCCCAGAGATAATCACTGTCGCATTTTGAGGTACCTATATACTCGAGTATAAGCCGAGTTTTTTCCAGCACAAAATTTGTGCTGAAAAACCCGAACTCGGCACAAATTTTGTGCCAAAAAAACTCGACTTATACTCGAGTATATACGGTATACCCTTTTCTGTGCACTTACATAAGCAACTATTTTTCTAAAGTTAGGATCATACTAGCCTTTCACTGCTTTATAACAGTTCACTTAATATTATATCTTAGGTACTTTTTTGTTCAGCAAATGCTTTTGAATAGGATGTATTCTAAGGTCTTTCGGTTTTCCTCCTTTCCAGCTGAGTGTAGCCACTTTTCTAGCTGTGTTATCACAAGCAACTTCACCTTGGGCCTCCTCATCTGCAAGGGGGGTTATAACAGTGTCTGTCGGGTATTGACAGGGTGCACCTGTCACTCAGAACAGTGCCTTTTCCTCCCCAAGACCTGCCATTCCTCCTTCCCTGAATCCCTTTGGTCAGGGTCTGCCAAAAGGTGCAAACTTGGCTTTCTTCCAAAGGCACAGATTTCTGCTAGGACAGACACAGTATTATGAGGAAGAAGCTTGCAGCCAAGAAGGCTTGGTGTGTGGCTGTGTCCTCCTCGGAGCCTAGGGAGGTGACTCTTAGTCACCCTGGGGAGAGGAAACCCCAAAGAAGTTGGCATCATTCTGGGTTTTTTGTTGTTCACCTTGTCCCTAACCTACCCTCAGTGTTAAATATTTAACTAACTACTGAGAGAAAATTAAATGTTAATTTAAATAATAATAAGTACAATGAAAATATTAATTGTAAAATAAAATATTAAATTAGAATCACCCTAAATGCAAAGAACCCCAGATCATAAAATACATTCACTGTTTATAAACCCCTGATGCATCTGTTGTACCATCTTCTTATTCACTGTCATAATCCTTATACCACTTCCTTTTTCTAGCTAGAAAATCACAATACTTTTTTAGGCCTATCTGAGATCAGGAAATCCCTGGTTCCCTCTCAGAGATCATTGGCCTGGGAAAGACAGTAAAATTAAAAGTAGAAAGTGGCTGGCCCACAGGTTTGAGGCCTATTGTTAACGGTCACTGTTGTGGCTGACCTACTTGTGCTGAGGGCTGGCTGGCACTTGGCAGAGTGTCAGCCAGGCTGGGGCTTCTTTCTTTGTCTCTCCATTCCCACAGTGTAGGAATAGCCCTCAGGGAGTGCGAAGCCCCTGCCCATCACTTGGCAGTGTGTAGCACACATTCCTATGTGTTACTTCATCTGAGCCTCACCCCAGGCCTGAGGCTGAATCACGGCAAGAGCTAGGCTGGGGCTGGAGAACAGCAGTTTGACCTAAGTCACCAGGGGAGTTTGCCCTCGGGCTGCCCCTGGGCTGTGGGGATGCTCCTCAGGACCCTGAGATACGGGAAAAGAAGAGGTCATCCATTGGTGGGGGAGGCAAGAGATGCTGGTGGAGCTGGCAGACAGGAGGGCAGAGGTCTTGCCAGCCCCCTAATACAGGGACAGGTCTCCTGAGGGCCTGCTAAGTCCCCCAGCCCTCACGCCAGGCACTCACACAGCCCCTGACAGCAGCATGTGTTTACTGGGAGTGTGCTTTGTGCCGGCCCCTGTGCCAGGAGTCCTATGGATGACCTCTGTTACTCTAAAGTCAAAATCATCCCATGGGAAAGAAGCCCTAGTCCTGGCAGACCCTGGCATGTGCCAGCCAGGCCTCAGCATGAGTGGGTCAGCCAGAGCAGCAACAGCAAACAATAAGGCTTCAAACCCACAGGTCTTGGGTACTTTTATTTTCCCCATTTTAAAGATGAGGAAACTAATTCACAAGGTTATACAGGCAGGAAGTAGTAGAGGCCAGATTCAGTCCAGGTCTGACTCCAGAGCTGGGCTCCTAATCACTACGCAGTAATCAACTATGGGGAACTATGGGGAACATCTCAGCTCCACTGACCTTATCACACAGTGAGGACACTGCAGGGAGGAGGGACTTCCTAGTTATTGTGGCAGCCTAATGTTCAGAGACAGCACCTCAGCTCAGGCCCGGGCTTTGCTCTCCACGGCATTTGGAGGAGCCACTTTAGCTTCACGGAGCCTGTGTCCTCATCTATAAAATGGGGGTGATGACACCTTCCCTGATGGGTTGTTCAGAGGATGAAGGGGGTTACATGGTCAAGGCCCCTAGCCCAGTGTTTGATAAATAGGTGCTCAATTATTGGCACTGGTATTAGGGTTGGGACCAAGGGTAGAACCTTCCACACCCTGTCAGTTGGGAGAGACTGACGGTCACTCAACCCCACAGGGAGGCATGGAGGAGCCCTGGTGAGAGCTGGGGGAGCTCTGGAAGCCTCATACTAAGCTGAGTCTGATCTGTGGCTTCCTGTGGCTGGAGCCTGACTCAGACTAGCACCTGGTTCCTGAGTCAGGGCCCAGAGGGGAGCGCCTGTTTCCTTTAGGCAGGAAAATAGGGCGGGAAGGACAGGAAAGCATAGGGCGGATCCGTGAGGCCTGAGAGGGGGGCAGTGACCAAGGTGGCCCTGGGTCTCAGCATGGAGGGGGAGGGGCAGCTGCCATTATGGCATGGGTGAGTTTGGGAGTAAACTGGCTATGTGAACTGTACCAGTTATGAGCTGTGTGACCTTGGCCACATCGCTTCATCTCTCTGAGCTGTTTCCTCATCTGTGAAGCACCTCAGGTGAATGAGTAGGTAGATAGTGTGGGCCCAGAAGCACGCACATGAGCAGCCCGATGGCCCACAGGTCTGCCGGCAGGCCCTGAAGTTCCTGACACAGATCAGGGCCCAGCCTCTCATCAACCTGCAGCTGGTGAATCCCTCACTGTATGAGCATGTGGAACGGATGCACCTCATCGGGAGGAGCAGGGAGCAGCTGAAGCTTTTGGGGGATTACCTGGGTGTGTGCCGGAGTGGTGTCCTGAAGGAGCTAAGCAAGAGGTGAGCACAATGCATGTGTGTACACAGGGGCGTGTGCACGCAGGTGTGTGTGCGCCTTCTCTAGGCAAGGCATCCACTTGTCCACTTGGGAGAAATGCCAGGGCTGGTCAGCACTCTCATTTCCACTGGGCTTGGGAGATTACTGTATCCTTTGAGGGTGGTTTTTGAGTTTTGTTGGTATATTCATTTGTTCTTTAAAAATATTTATTGAGCACATACTAAGTAGCAAGCTCTGGGCTAGGTGTGTGGGATACAGTGGTGAGCAAGGCAGAGCCAGGTCCTGCCTTCTGGAAGCTTCTGGCCTGGCAGGGAAGACAGATGAGTAAGCTGGCAACTCCAACCAGGGGTGAGGGCCTGAAGAAAGAAGTAGGGTGCTGAGACCAGCAGCAGAGATGAGAGGAGAGCAAAGTGGGGGAGACTTCCTGGAGGAAGTGACTTCCACAGTGGGACATGAAAAGTGAGTAGGAATTAGGAAGGGGAAGAAGAGGGGAAACCAGACAGAAGAAATGGCATGTGCAGGCCATGAACAAAGGCATCAGCTGTGGGCAGAGAAGGGAGCACGCTGGCTGGAGCAAGGAGGGAAGTGGGGAATGTGGTGAGGAGCAGGCGACAGCCAGATCAGGGAGGGCAGGGCCCTGTCTCCTCTCTGCCCCAGCCAGTCCTCCGTCCCAGGTTGCTTGGTGCTGTCCAAGGCAGCTTCCCTCCCAAAACTGTCCAAAGAGCCAGCCTGTGCTGGGCCCCGGGAAGCAGCACTGCACCCACAGCCCTTGCTCAGCCCCAAACCCGCTGCGTGAGTCAGGGTAGTGGCTTCACTTCCCAGAGCACCAGCTTTCCCGTCTATAAAGTGGGCCAGTGGTCCCTGAGTTCTTGCGGCCTTCCTGAGTTGTGGCGAGGACCACATGAAGGGCTTCTGAACCAAAGGTACCCAAGAGTCAGTGTGGTGTGTGTCCTGAGGGACCTGTCCCAGCATAGCAGGGGAGCCCTGGAGGAGATGGCATCTGAGCTGAGCCGAGAGTTTGCAGAGTTCTTTTCCTTGTTTCTTTAACAAAATGTATTTTTTTCTTCTTTGCAAAGATAGTCTTCAAAGGGAAGGATATTTGTGAAAGGGAATGAAGCAAACCTTGAAATCCCACACTACCTGCTTCCAGCCCTACTCTGGACACACATGTTAAGACTCAGTGCCTGTAGCTCGGTGGTTAGGGCACCAGCCACATACACCAAGGCAGGCGGGTTCGAACCCAGCCCGGGCCTGCTAAACAACAATGACAACTGCAACAAAAAAATAGCCAGGCTTTGTGGCAGGCTCCCGTAGTCCCAGCTACTTGGGAGGCTGAGGCAAGAGAATCGCTTAAGCCCGAGTTTGAGGTTGCTGTGAGCTGTGACACCATGGCACTCTACCAAGGGTGACATAGTGAGACTGTCTCAAAAAAAAAAAAAAGACAGTTGCCTGCACACCAGGAGCATCATGTATATATTGAATTAAAGTTTAGAAAAATGACTACAGAGAAGAAAGGGCAGGGAGGGGCCTTTCCTGGCTTAGGGACCTATAGTGGGAGGCAGGTAGGGCACCACAACTCACCAGGGTCCACGGGCCTGGGTGCCACACTGAGGCCTTTGGACTTTATTGGCCACCAACTGGGAGCCATTGGAGGATTCTGAGCCCTGGGGACTATCGTGCCTGATCAGTGTTTTAGAAAAGACTCCTCTGGCAGCAGTGGGATATAGTCAGTAGAGGGCAACCAGGGAGGGCTGGTTTCTTCCTCTCAGGCCTTTGGGAACTTATCACAGAGATGCCCCATAGGGGTGTCCATCCATCAGACCCCAGGTGTTCTTCCCAACAGCCAGGGAGGGTGGGCAGAGGGTGGCCGGGGCTCTTCTCACTCCATCACTTTGTTGGTTACAGGAACTGAGATATAACCTATCTCCCACTCACCTAGAAAGCCCTAGAGATTCCTCTACGCCCTTCCCCAGGCAGTCAGCCTCATGCCAAAGGACCAAAAGGGGTCTCCTCATTGTGTGGGTGGAGAAACTGAGGCCCAGAGTAGGCCTGGGGTGTGCCCAGTGCACGTGGGCTTCTCTCCTGGAGGGCAGCAGGGGGAGTGGCCTCTCACCCAGGCCAGTGCTCTCTCCTCTCTGGCCTTGATGAAGCATTGCTGAGAAACCAGTTGCAAGGCTTCACTGAGAGTGTGACAGGCCTGGGGTAGAGGGGCTCCATGACTGTATGCAGAGAGCAGATAACATAATTCTTCACCCAAATCAACCCCACCCTGCCTGCCAGCTCAGGGCCAGCCTGTGTGTCCCCTTGCCTCCAACACCCTTTGTTTTCCTTGTGGTAAATATCACCCTCCTGTCCTCAGAAAGCTGGATGTTCACTGGGGACACCAGCATAATCAACTGAGTGGCCAATTGGCCCCATGGCTTGCCTAGCTGCTTGGTAGCACCACCTCACCCCAGTTGGGGTTTCCCCAAGATCACAGCAGAGACCATAGTGGGGTGGGGTGTGGAGGTAACGCAGCCAAGCAACCATTCCAGATGTCCCATAGCCTGCACTCAGGAGCCCAGCCTCAGACATGGCACCATCCTGCCCCCAGATGTCCAGGGCATCCTGGGGCATGTTCTCAAGTGTGGTCTGACATGGAGTATTCTCCCCACACACACACACAGCAAGGCCAGGCAGGTTTTTGTAGCAGGGGATTTGGGGCAGATGTTTCCTCTGTGTCCCTCAGGATGTGACCTGCGGGATCCCTGCTATTTGGTGTGGTAGAAACTAGAGCCAGTTTGGCAGCTGAGCCCTCATCCTCTGCTCCCCACCCTGCCTCTGAAATGGGATCTGCTGTGCTTAAGACACTCTCACATAGCAGTTCCTCTCACATAGCACTGAAAGCAAAGAGGAATGCCTGTCCCTCCGCTAGACCAGGAGCTGCAGGAGGCCAGAGGCCACATCCTGTGCATTTCGCCCCCTGTACTGTCCCTGGTGTGTAATGATGGCAGTAACACACAGCCAGCATCTACAGGCACTCACCAGGGAGAATCAGCTCAGGCTCTGCAGCTAGATGGACTCCTGTTCAGATGCCAGCTCTGCCACTGACTAACCTGTGTGACCTCAGGGAGGTTACTTACCTTCTCTGTGTTTCCTCTTCTCAAAATGGGATTATACTAGGACCAGCCTCCCAGGATTATTGTTTTGTTTTGTTTTGTTTTGTTTTGTTTTTCCAGTTTTTGGCCGGGGCTAGATTTGAACCCGCCACCTCCAGTATATGGGGCCAGTGCCCTACTCCTTTGAGCCACAGGCACCACCCCTCCCAGGATTATTGTGAGGATCAAATGAATGAATACATGTAAAGCTCCCAGCCCAGTTCCTGGTGTAAGTGTTAGCATTCATCATTGTGGTCCTCATTAATTATGTGATGACTGCGTGCTAGGCACTGTGCCAGATGCTTTAAATAAATACATCATTTAATCCTTAAAACAACTCCATTTTTCAGAGGAGAAAGGTTAACCTCAGGATCAGAGACGTTAAGTAACTTGCTTTAGGTCCCACCAGCTACTTAGTTACCTTGAAGACTAGGTCCCAGGTCCTGGCAGGCTGGGTCCTGCTCCTAGCCACTGCCCCACCCAGGCAAGAGGTGTCTATACCTGGCTAGCAGTGCTAAGGGAATGAAAACAACACAGGCTGGCCCAGGTCCTGGAAACCCTTCTAAAGAATCTCTTGTGTTTTCTTTGAAGGCTCAACCACAGGAATTATCTCCTGGAGTCTCCCCACAGGTTTAGCGTTGCTGACCTCCAACAGGTGAAACATTGTGCTTCTCCTCCCACCAGGCCTCCCTAGTGGGACCTTGTTCCTGGAGAAATGAGACGGCAAGAGGGGTGGGGGCAGGAGGGTGCATATAGTTTACCCCGACAAGACAGCAATCTTCAGCTTTAAACCATACCCCAGAACGGGCTGTCCTGCTGCCCCTAGCTTCCTGAGCAGTGACTATGCCCTCCACCCCCTTAAATACCCAGGCACCCCAGCAAATCCCAGGGCACAGGGGTGAAAGTTGAAACATTCCTTTCCTCACGGGAGGGTCCCATGGATTCAGTTCTCATCTATATATCCCACAACCCGCCAGCACCCTCATTGCACAGGGCTGCACACCTTCATTGCTCAGCCTGCTTTGGGGAACATATTGTCACCCGTGTGGGATCTAAGGGTAGAAGTTCTCCAGGCAGGGTGCCGCGGAGCCTCAGCACAGTTGCTGAAAGGCCTGGTGCCACACTTGCCCTCCTCAGATCGCAGAGGGGGAGTACGAAGGATTCCTCAAGGCCCTGATCGAATTTGCCTCCCAGCACATCTACCACTGTGACCTGTGCACCCAGCGTGGCTTCATTTGCCAGATCTGCCACCACCACGACATCATCTTCCCCTTTGAGTTTGACACCACAGTCAGGTACGTGTGATACCAGCCAGCCACCTCACAGTCCCGCCTCCCACACTCACAGCCTGGACAAGAGTCCCAGAGTGGCAGTCCCAGCTCTGTGGTACAGGAAAACATTAGACATCTACTCTGTGCCCATGCCAAGGGGTGGCGAGGTTGTCCAGAGCAGCCCACAGCTGAGCAGTCATTGCAGCTCAGGAGACGAGATGTGCTTCTACTGAGCTGTCATCTTCCTAGAGAAGAGGTGGCCGCTGGCTCTCTGAGTGGGGCCTCAGACTGTGAATGGGTTGAGGAGGGACTGAATGAGTTTCTGCCCCACGGTGTTGGCACCAGGCATGGCACAAAGTGGGCATCTGGTGGATGGTACCTGCCACTGCCTCTGTTGCTGTCAGGATCACTCTTGTTCCCAGTTATTGCTCTTTTCAGGAGACTCTAAATGGAAAAGTTCATGCAAACCTACCTGCAACCCATATGGGAGTGGGAGTTCCCACTAATGCTGGGAGCATTAGTTCATTTTTAGTAGGTGTCTGTTGGCCAGGATTCAGCGGACCTAGGGCTGACTTTTTAAACTGCACAGTCTTTAACATAGGCAAGAAATCATTTAGTGACTCTCAAGCAGCATTTATAAGAAATGAAATAGAACAGAGAATATCAGCATGTACTGCCTAACTTATGGGCAAGCATTGTTTCAAGATTCTCTTGCTAGGGATGGCATGGCACAGCCACAGCCATGTTGTGGGCCTGGACAAAAGCACTGACCACAGGGCGGCCCCCCATCCAGGCAGCACAAGCAGCGCCTGCACTTTCTCCCCAGGTGTGCCCAGTGCAAGACCGTCTTCCACCAGAGCTGCCAGGCCGTGGTGAAGGAGGGCTGCCCACGCTGTGCCCGCCGGCGCAAGTACCAAGAACAGAACAGTCTCACCTAACCCCCATCTCTAGACCCCACCCCAGAGCCAGGGGGTAAGAGCCATTAGCCCAGGCTGCTCCATCTCATGGTATCCCAGCTGTGTCCCCTTAACGAGAAGACCCTCAAATGTGACCAGTGTACGGGCCTCCCAGAGAAAGCCAAGGATGCTCCAATGATGCCCCATGGCCTCCCTGCTACCAAATGTCCCCTGTCTGGGGGTGGCAGGGGGCCTGTTCCTAACCAGGCCCTGGCTCACCACTGTCACAGCACTTCTGTTAGGGCTGTTCGAACACTGTGGAAATGAGACCTGAGGAGCATTTTCAATTCCAAATTCCTGATTAAAAGGTCTAGTTTTTTAAGGTGGGTTTTTCCCCTTCATATTGCAACAGAAAATATTTTTTTATACTTGACCATACACAAGTCACCCATGAAATCCAGGCATTCTCACCCTGAGCAGATGTGCAGGAGCCACTCAGGCCTGGCCTGGCAGCAGCAGGTAACAAATTTATGAGTCGCTGCCAGGACAGAGCCTGGTGCTGGACCGGGTGCCTTGCCTTCACCCTTGCTGCCACATGCCAAACTACCTGGTGACCTCTTCTTCCTGTCCCTGTGTCTTTACTTCCCCCTCCCCCACTCCTTACCTGAAGGGCCCATCCCCTTTCTTGTTGTCAGACTCCCTGGCTCTTCCCTAGCCTGGGCTCTTGGTCCCTGCAGGACAAGGAGAAATGACTCAACCAGCACTGTCAGCACTTTGCACCTTCCTTGGTTCAGGGAAGGTCATCACCTTGCCTACCCCCTCATCCCCTGTGAAGATGGGCAGGGTGCTGCTGCCAACGCCACAGGCCTTCCTCCTATGGGCTCTTGGGTCACAACCCTGCCTGGCTGACCCCTCCCGAGCAGAGATAGGTGAGACCTCAGAGGGGACAATGAGCCCAGGGAGGGGCTGGCCTTGGGTGCCATGACGACCAAGCCCTGCACTGTGGAGAACGGTCCTTCCACGTTGAGGTGTGCAGAGATGCACAGAGAAGCTGCCCTAAGGAAGCAGCCTCAGCCTCAGTCTTATAAAGCCATTAGATTCCCAAAGCTTCCCAACACTTGCCAGCAGGGGTGCTGCTGGACTTTGGGAAATGTCCTTGGCCCAGGATTACCTTTGAAAGGGATCTTGAGGCTGTGGTGGGAGCCTGAAAATGTTTTCACAGTGATGCTGAGACCCTTGAGGTTTAGGGGGAGGGACATGGTCTCTATTCCTTTCCCCCACCTCTCCTGGACCCAGCAGGCTCTCTCAGCCCTGGGGTTCTCCAGCCATCCTACCTGCATTCAACTTGGAGTTGGAGGCCTCAGGTGATCTATCTGTCACTGTCAAGAAATGAGCCTTCCACCCCTCCCTGGGGGTGATCAGCTGCTGAGTCATCAGAGCTAGATGAATGTGCAATAGAAGAGAGGAGGCGGCAGGCTGGCAGGAGGGGGCCAGAGGGGGCGCCAACAGCTCCTCCTCACAGTTACAGAAGATGGTGTGCACCTGCACCCAGACACCCTGGTCTCCTAAACTGGGTGCCGCGTCCTTCTCCCTACCCCACCCACCACAGCCTGCGTTAATGCTCCACCACAAAGTCACAAACATGATCAGTGCCCTCACCACCCCATCCTTGTGTGGGCAGGAGTCTAGCCTGGGGTGGGTTTGGGCCTCTGAGGATATTCCCAGGAGGTCCCCAAGGAGACAGCAGGGGTGAGGCCCTGGTTGGAGGGGCCTCCCCCACCTGGATTATTAGCATTAGAGCTGACTCTCTCCCTGTGACCAAGAAGCTGCTAATGCTTTCAGATGAGTTGACTCTTAACCACCGCCCCCAGAGTGGGGCACTAATCTGAACTTCAGTAGTGCCCACATTATTTTAAAATGTTATTTTATGCAATAAACTGTTCCTAGTGACTGGGGCTCTGGCCCTGAGAAGTGCTTTGTTTTGAAGGAATTGCTGTCGTGTGATTTTTGCAGTAAAGACTTGTTCTTTCTAATCACTGGCCTGGCTTCTGAATCCTGACACTGCCGCTGCTTGGTGGAAGGCCACCAACTATCATTACCATCTGATAGGGCCCTCTCTTTTTAGTCACAGGGGAAGGCTTAAAGGGGGCCAGTGACAAACATTTGCAGGCAGGGGGCTTGTGTCCCAGGAGTGGGTAGGGAGGGGACAGTAAGTAAACAACAGTGTCAGTCTACATGCCACCTGCTACTCACCACTCTGGCCATGTCCAGCAGTCACTCCGGTAGGATTTCAGGAGCTTTGGAGAGGTTTACTCACACTCATATAGAAGCTGAAATCAGCACCACACTTCTCTTCCTGTGCCTCACATGTCAAAGCACAGACCTTGACACCAAATCACGTGAAACCTCAGGAATACAGGAGAAATTTCTCACAGGAGAAATAAAGGCAGGAGAGAAGGGGCGCAGGAAGGATGGGCTATTTGAGCAGGGCCCTGGATTCAGAGGTTTGGGGGCTCAAAGTGACTTGTACTTTGGCTATTGGCCTTCCTCAGAAGTTCCAGGAGAAACCCAGGGGTCTCTCCAGGGAGGCCTGCCACTGTCCAGTGTACCATAAGGGGAAACACTAATGAAGAGGGAACTCAGGTAATAGAAAAATGGGATGGAAAAAAAGCTGTTTCCCGTCTGCAGTTTCCTGTCCTTGAAGACCCCTTTCAGCCTACAGGAGAAGGGGGTCCCCTCTGCCCATCTATGACCCCAGCTTCTCCCAAGAGCCTCACCTCCTACAAGGCAGTGGATTGTAGGTCCAGAGAAGAGGAGGAGAACTGGTTTGGAGGGTCGGGGGCACATGACCCAGGGCCACCCTGCCTGTGGGGTCAGTCCCTCCATCCTCAGCAAGGTGCCCCCGAGAGCATTTGTTCCCCATTTTCCCCTTCTGCCTAAATGGGGATGGAGGTTTACTGATCCCAACCCCAAAAAGCCCATCTCAATAAAAGCAGCAATAACTAATGCATTGTGTGTGCTTAACGCGCGTTAGGCACTGTGCTTACTGCATCCCTTTTAATCTTCCCAACCATCCTATGAAGTAGGTGTTACCACCCCATCTATAGGAAGGAAAACTGGGATGCAGAAGTGAGGCAACACTCCCAAGATCTAAAGGCCAGCAAGTGGCAGCGTTGGCATCAGATCTGCCTGGCCCCAGGCAAGAACCATAACTACAGCCCCCACCTTTCCTTGCTTGCTGGGTAATTCAGGTGGGGAAGGACCTAAGCGGTAGACTGTGGGGAGTATTCATTCAGCCACTATTTTCTAGCGTGCTGAGTTCTGTCTTGAGCCTGCCCTGTAGGATCCCAAGATGCCTCCAGGGCTTAGACACACTGAGGTACCCCACACAATGTAGACTCAGTGCTACCAGCTGCCGCCCCGCAGCACCAAGCACTGGTGGCTAGACACAGGTTCCAACCAAACCTCAGGCCTCAGGAGGTGACGTTGAGAGAGGCTGAGGCCTGGGTTGGGGGCTCTGTCCCCCTCCCAGATCTCTAGCCTGAAGCAACTGGCTGCTGGCACCAGCACCTAATGGACAGCACAACTGTTCCTTCAGGGCCCTCAAAGCAGGGTCCACCAGGCCAGGGCTTGTGATGTCTGGATTGCAGGTCAAGTCAGAGAGGGGCAGATTTCCCCAGAGAAGCAGATGACTCCTGAGAAAACCTCCAAGGTAGTGGAATCTGTGGCTGGACTTGAGATTCTGGCCTCTCAGAGGAGTTCTAAACTTCCCCTGTGGACTGACTGGAAGGTGGCCCTCCTCTCCCCGAGGTAAGGGGCCAGCAAGAGGGCAATCTGGCCAGGAGGAGTTAGTGGGGAGGCTCCCGCCACCCTCTTCCCACCATAGCAGCCCTGCAGCCTCCTCCTCCTCCGTGGAGACAGCCAGGTGTGGCCCTGGATCCCGGAGGTGCAGGGGGGAGGGGGTGGTGCCTCTGCTCCTGGGGCTCTGGCCCGGCCCAGAGGGGACAGGAAGCCAGGACACCGGGGATTGTCTCTTGCAACCACAGCCCAGCCCCAGCCCGGGAGGAAGTTCTGCTCTCCGCCGGTGCCTCCCTGGTTATATTGTTGAACAGGAAACAGGGCAGCACGGGAGCCGGGCGGCCGAGGAGGGAGCGCCAGACGCCTAGCCCTTGCGCGCCTGCCGGGGCAAGTGGAGGCGAGGCCAGCGAGCGGACGCCTGGAGGTGCCCAGGGCCGGGCGGGGGGAGCTGAGGGAGGTAGGAAGGGTGCCCTCGGGCGACCCGTCCTCACCAGGCAGCTCCGCGCGCCTGATCCCCTTTACTCCGCGCTGGGGCGGGAACTGAGCGAGCCGCATCCCCCCTGGGGAGAAGGAGGTAAGCGAAGGGTTGGGGGACGGGAGGGGTCAGGCCCAGGCTCCAGCGATGATCCAGGCATTGAAGACACTGTAGCTCTAGTCTCCAGGGCCTTGGACCTGAGGACCTCCTGGGACGGATGAGTTCTTGCGCTCCAGGCATCCTCCCAGCTCTCCAAATCCCTCCCTGTTCTCTTCGCTTCCCCAAGGTCGGGGAAGGAGCTGAGGCCCGATCCCCTTCCCACCCAGTTCCAGACACTGCGCTCCGGTGGGAGCATCCCTTCCATTGGAATTCTGGAAAGGGCCTGGGGAGGACTGGAGTGGGCCCGGGGAGGGTAAGGCCGCAGTCCGGCTGGAAAGGGCTGGCAGTTGGTGATTCAGGGTGCAAATGACCTCTCTCGGAAAGGGAACGCCCGGACGAGACAGCCGGCTTCAGCCGGGCATTCCCAAAGCCGCGTGCCCACGGGACGCAGGGGCTCGCTAACATCAAGTTCCGCAGCCGGTAGAGAGAGAAACCGGGCAGGGACGGAACTCTCCTCTCCCAGGGCTCTGCTGGCGACTCGCCAGCGCCCCTTCAGACGAAGCCCTCCTGGCTCCGGGGCCTGCTCAGCGCCTTCTCTAGGTTTGGGCTCCGTCCCACCCCACCACCCCACCCCCAGGGCCCTGTCATAGGCAGTCAGGGTTCCCCTTGCTTCTCCTAGACAGAGGTGCTTTGGCGATTGGGGACAGCCCTCCTGAGTGTCTCTCTGCCTCTTCTCCCCTTTCCAGCTGCTGTTTGCGGACGGTCTCTCGGGCCAAGCCCCTGGAAGTCCCGCCCAGGGAGATGGTGGGGGCCTAACCTGTTGCCCCTTCGCTGGCTCCGCCCATCCAGCCCATGGGCTCCCTGCGGCCCGCCCAGCTAACGTGAGTGAGCGGCGGGGGCCGGGGAAGGGGCCGCGAGGGGAGTGTCCTCCTGCCTGGAGTTTATTTGCCGAGCTCTGGGCAACTCAGTGTGCCCTGGGACTCAGTTTACACCCCTTCCTTCATCGGGGAACGGTAGAGAAAGTAGAGAGAGAGCGTTAGGGGCCCCCATCGGAGACTGCTCCTGCGGTCCCTCAGCCTCAGCAGGTAGCCCGGCTCCCGGGCCTGGTCTCGGGCCACCTTGTCAGGCAGGAGGTGTGGGCAGTGTAAGGGTTTAGAAATCAGCCTCTTCCGGAGGAGGCCACCGATTCATGGATTTGATAGAGGGACACAGGCAGATTTAGTTAGGCTCTGCCCCCTTCCTTGTCACACCGCCAGGATGACCAGGCAGAGGGCGAAGGGAGTTTGTGGTGACCGCTCTAGAAAGCTTTGGGGACCCTGGAGACCCTGCAGGGGTAGTCATTGTCACGAAGTGCATCTTCTAGAGGCCATTCTCATGGGGCAGTGATCACAGGGCAGGTGGGCAGGCTGTGAGGGCCAAGACCCTCTGGGGAGGCCGCGTGGGAGCTGGAGAGCAGGGGGCGGTGCAGGCGCGTCTGGGCGGGCTGGGCTCTGGGTTCACTTCTCTGGCGAAGCGACAAGGGAAGGAAAGAGAAACCGAGAGAACCGGTTCCCCTGCCTTTGGGTTTCCTACACCAAGTCCCTTGAACTAAGTAAGGCAGGGACACCCCCAAGATAGAGCTACTCCAGGGGCTGCCCCCAGAACCGCTACCTGGACCTTGACCCCGCGGGCCTAGGGTGCAGACTGATGGGGAAGGGGGGGAGGCGCTGCGGTGCTTCTCTCGGAGTCCTTGAGGGCAGGACCCGGACAGGGAGCGGCGGGAGATGGGCTGTTCTTCCCACTTCACTAACCGGAAAACTGAGGCTCAGTCAACTTTTAAGAAAATGTGGTGTCGACCTTCTCACCGGCAATCACCCTTCGTCTTGGAGCCCAGGCTTCCCTAGCGGTAAAATTGGTCCTGTATTGCCCACACCGAATGAAGGGATTGTCCTCATTCCATCACAGAGTGTAAGAATAGGAGCCATAGAGATAATTTTATGCAAGTCCCCATTTTGGAGATTGGAAAATTGAGGCCCGTGGGCACGTGGCTAGTGCAGGCTAGGATTCGAACCCAGGTCTTCCTTCAGTGTCCTAGCACGGTGCTCTTCCCTGCTCCGCCGCCCTGACCTTCATGCCTCCTCCCCTTCTTTTTGCCAGCAGGAAAACGCCGCGGCCGCCATGGCGGCGGACGTCGTCAAAGGGGACGTGTACGTGCTGGTGGAGCACCCTTTCGAGTACACTGGCAAGGACGGACGCCGCGTCGCCATCCGGCCCAACGAGCGCTACCGGCTGCTGCGCCGCAGCACTGAGCACTGGTGGCACGTGCGGCGCGAGCCTGACGGCCGCCCCTTCTACTTACCAGCGCAGTATGTGCGTGAGCTGCCAGTGCTCGGCCATCCCGCCACTGCCCCGCCGCCGCCCGCGCCCCACTCGGGCCCCGCAGCCCCCGAGCCTCTTGCCTACGACTACCGGTTCGTGAGCGCGTCGGCGAGCCCCGACAGCACCCCGGCCGAGCCCCGGGGCCGTGCCAGCTCGCTATGTGGCCCTGCACGGCGCGACGACGTAACACGTCGCAGCAACCTGGCACCTGGCCTGCCCGCCTGCCTGTATGTGCGGCCCCTGGCGCCAGTAAGGCCAGCGCAGTCCCTGGACGACCTGGCGCGTAGCACAGTCGCGCCTCCTGCCCTCCTCGGGAGCGCTGGCGGCTTCAAGGCCTGCAGCGTGGCAGGCTCCTGGGTGTGCCCGCGGCCCCTGGCGCACAGCGACTCGGAGAACGTCTACGAAGCCATCCTGGACATGCGTGGCCGGCAGCCAGAAGACAGCCCCGCGCAGGTACGCAGCTGGGCACGGGGAGGCGGGCGGGGAGCCATGCCTGCACGGAGCCGGGGCGCGAGGAGACCTGTTCGGCTTAGCGTCCTGCTCGCTGCCGGCCAACATGTCTGCCGACTTCTGACAAGCTCCCTTTCCCCAAACCCAAAATGAGAGTGGTGCACGCTCACAATCCCTTATCTGCAACTCCCAAATGCCAAAACTCCCTGGAAGTTCAAAGGTTTTTCGTAATTCACCCGGTGACAAAACTTCACATAAACCTATGAGGATGTTGATGGTCTTTATCCCACTCAGTGCCAACTGTTATGTTTTGCTGCAGGAATGCAAATGAGCTTGATTGCAGAGGGCAGCCCCAAGGCCAGCTGGGAGGTTATATAATCCAAAGGCAGGTGCCTGCTCTCCTATTATCTTTCTAAAATCCCAGCCAATCTGTATTCTGGGACGCACCTGGACGTGTAGTGGGGGACTGTGGACCTCCGGGGCTGGCTCCACCTGCCTCGCCTTTCTCCCTGGACCTTGGGGGTTCAGATGAGATGAATGTGAAAGTCAGGAGTCGTGTTCCCTTTGGAGCTGTTTCTAAATTTCAGTTCCTTTTTTTTTTTTTTTTTTATAAACTAAACCAAAACTTTTTGATGAGTTTATTTCAGAAGGAAGTCCAGTTCTGGTAAGGGTTCCCCCGCTCCTTCCGCATCCACTTGTGTTAATTTGGGAAATCGAAAATAGAGCACGTTTTTAAAACACTCTTACATCCTCAAAATCCTCTGGGCGGACCTGACATCTTGAACTTTGGGAACTTTTCAGAGAGGGGAGGCCTGAGGGCAAAAAAAGATCCACAGAAACCGTTCTGTCATCTGTCGCCAGCAGTGCAATTACCTATGAGAGTTCACTTCCACTCTCAAGGTCTCAGTTCGTTCTTTAACCCAAAGGGATTTGACTCTGTTGGGTCACCTGCCAGCTGCTGAAGGGCTAAGTAACTCTCCCAGCGTCCTCGTGTGTAAGAACAATACCTAAGAATCAGGGTTGTGGTGAGCCTTAAATAAGGCGAGGCGTGGAAGCGCTGGGCAGTAGATGCGGTGGTCTCCTCAGACTGCCTTGGAGTTCCCCTCGGGGCGCTTCCCCGGGGTCTGCGCCGCCTTCTCTCGAGTTTCTTCAGGGGCAGCCCGCCCTCTGGTGGAATGGGTGGAGAACAGCACCCGGCGGACGGGGACGCGGGCAGTGTCTCTGCCAGCAGGCAAGGCAGCTCTTCTGGGATAGGCGGCTTTTGTTTCCTGGGCACGCTCGTGATGGCGCACTCCCAGGTGTGTTTTCTGTCCTAGTGATGGTGGAGATGTGCCTGCTTCTCTGAGGTAGGGAGCGTCCTGGAGCTGAGGAAATGGGCTTCCTGTGCGTCTGGCTCAGGCAGTGTGCAGGAGGGGCGAGGAGGCAGCCTTTTACCACGAACCAGGGCTCTGTAGATCTGCCCAAGAACCCAAACCCAGGAGGCAGGAGATCCCCCCGGTCTTGGCATCTCCTGAGTAATCACTACCTGGAGTTCTTGCCACATGATACCTTTGCCCTCCCTCCCCCAGCACTTGTGTGGTATGTAGGGTGGGACACGGGTGATGGGAGGACTTACAGGGCAGAATTGGGGCATCTGCCAGAGACCTGGGTATTGAGCAGCGAGGCTGCTGCCTGACCCCACTTGTGGCCTTAACTCACTGTGTGGCCTCAACAAGTTACTTAGCATCTCTGGACCTGCTTCCTCCCCTGTGTCATTTAATAACCCCATAGACTTATTAAAACCACATTCTCTGTGACTGTGCTTTATTCAAATGCCAGCTGTGGGTCTCCCTGACACTCCATCCTAAACAAGTTCCAGGCATGGGGAGCTGGTACCCTCTTGGGAAGGAAACCCCACCCCCGCTCTTAGTTGTTCCAGATAGCATTTTGGGAAAGAATTTCCTGAAAGGTGAGCTGGACTGTTTTCTCCTCACAGGATACAGGAGCCCTCTCCTCCCCCTCCTGCTTCATGGTCCTCTAGGCCCATTCACTTGACTATAAGCATGAATTAACTGAATACCTGCCAAGCCCCAGGTGAGCGAGCTATTGGATTTAGAGATGGCAGGCACAGCCACAGCCCAGACTCAAGGCTGGCTGGAGGGGACAGACGCTTCAGCCCAGCATGCTGCCAGCTGTGATGAGGCTGTACCCAGGGTGCTGTGAGCCAGGATAGAGGTGAAGTCTGGTCCTTTCAGCCCCTCACCCTGCCCTCGGCTGGGGCTCAGGAGCAGAGTGTGGGCTTGGGAGTGGGTCTGTCCCAGATCGGTAGGGCCCATGAAGTACATTCCTGCCAGGAATGTACTGAGGACCCAAAGCGTTGCAGCCCTTGGAAGGCTTTTAGCAGAGAATTGAGGAAAGATCCCTGTGGCTGGGGACTTTCCTGGTCTTGTTGGCACTAGATGATGATGGAGGTTTGGGAGGTGGACTCAGCAGGGTCTGGTGGCCTCTGGGCTGGGATGCTGGGGTGTAGGAGGGGAGTCAGGCTGAGTTCTAGTTTCCCGGTTGCACATGTGGGCAGCCAGTGGTGCAGTTTACTGAGAGGGACTCAGGCGACAGTTGGAAGAAAGATGGGGCTCTTCTGCTAGACAAAAGGAGGAAAAGAGCCAGAGAGGAAGCAGCAGCCAGGGAATGGGAGGAAAAGCATGAAAGTGCTAGCCCAGAAGCCAAGAAATGTCTGGGAGGGGGAATGACAGGAAGGTCAAGTTAGATAAAGGCCAAAGAACATTTGTCTGAAGTAGCCACCAGCAGGCCAGCAGGTCACCAGGGTTGCTGAAGGCAGAGGAGTGATGGTGAGGATGAGGATGGAGAGTGTAGGCAACTGGCCAGAGGGGCTGTGGGGTGGAGAGCGGACAAGCAAGAGCCAGGCGGTGAGGCTGAGGATGGCGGGGAGGTAGCTGCTGAGAGGAGATATGCTGGGAGGGCTTGGGAGGAGAGGCAAGGATGTGAGGAGGGAGGTGACCAGGTTGCTGGGGAGAAGGGGTGCCCATCTGCCAGGCATCAGCTCAGGGCTCAAGGCAGGCTCCTCAGCAGGGCCAGGGCACCCCCAGAAGAGAGGAGTCTCTTCCACATACAGAATTTTACAGCCTTGTCATTCATCATTCACTCAGCACATATTGAGCACCTCATGTGTGCTGGTCACCCTGCTGGACACTGGGGACCCAAAGCATTGTAAGACATAGTCCCATAGGAGCACAGTCCTATGGGCTCTCACTCAAAGGCTTGTACCCAGGCTCGAGCTCCCAGCATCTGGGAAGGTAGGCACAGCTACCCCAATTTGCCCTGAGTACAAACAGAGGTTCCGAGACGTTTAGAGACTGGCCAAGGGTCACACAGCCAGGAAGTGGCTGTGTCCAGGTCAGTTCCAGGCTCTGTTTCAGTCAGGTGGCCTTCAGGATTGGCCACTCTATTACCCTGGACAAGAACAATGCAAGCCAAAGGCAAACAAGTGCTCACTTTTCTGTGCACCGTATGTGCCCAGCCCTGTCATGGGCAGGAACTCCAAACCCCGACCTTGCTATCTGCAGCTGAGAGTATAGTGGGAGAGTCGGACATCTAGGGACAGGGCAAAGCAAAGGCTTCTGGGGAGGGAGAGCGGAAGACGGAGAGGTAAGCTGGGAGGACACCCCTCCCCCAAGGCGGCCACTCAGGGATCCAGGGAAGCAGAAAAAAGCCAGTACAAGGAAGGGGCCTCAGTGGGGGTTGCGGTCCAGTCCTGACTCTGGGATTTCTGGGTGTGGCCACCATCCCCACCCCAGAGGCCGGAGAGCCTGGGAGAGCCCGGTAGATCTGGCTGGGAGCCCGCCCTTGCTGCCAGACATTGGCTGCTGGGAGAGTTATAACCGGCAGCTGCCACTTCTTACCCAAACGGGTCAGGCGGCGCCGCACCTGAGCAGGTGGCCTGCACAGGAAGGAGCCAGGACCCTCCTTCTTGGAGTCCTTACCTCTTCCAAGAACTGTGAGTGACCCCTCACCCCAAGGGAGGAAGGGCCTGCCTCAGTTTCCTGCTCTCTCTCCTTCCTCCTAAACTCTCCACCAGGTCCTTCCCTATCCAGTATGAAAGCCCACCCAGGGACCCCTCCCCTTTGGATCAAGACTGGCTCCCACTTCCTGGGTCAAACTCCAAGGGCAGCCCCAAGGCTATGATTGAGACAAAGCAACTGGCCTCAGGACAGATGGACCTGTCCTCCTGCAGGGCCAGCCAGGGGCCTTTGGAAAGGAGAGGAGCTGAAGCCAAGCTGAAGGGACTCCAGTGAGCCTTTTGCTTGAACCCCCACCTCTGCAGCTCCCCACCCACCAGCTAGGGCAGCTGTAGGGTGGCTCAGCTGGTTCCCTCACACCTGGTCTGACCTTTCCCTCCCCATGACTCACCTGCAACCCCAGGATGCCCCAGGAGCCCCCATGTTCAGGTGATCTGACTTATGAGAGAGCAGGTTCTTGGGTACCTCTCCCACCCTCACTCCATATTCCTGGCCACTGAGAGCTCTCCCTACCCATTCCCCCCTCCCCACAGGCCAGGGGGTAGCCCCATGGTCCTCTGGGGATTTCCCAGGAGCCGGGGCCTTATTATTCACCTCTTAGTCCCTGGTCCCCTTCAGCCCCAGGCCTCCTGGGATAAGGCCCCTGACAAGTCCACCTGCCTCCTCACCTCATTCCTGAGCCCCCACAGTTGCCCTCACTCTGCACCTATTTTTTCTGTCCTTCCTAGAGCTGCCAGTGTCTAGTAGTGCAAGGGGGCAGACATCCGTACTGACATGCCAGTCCGCATTGGGTGGTCAGTGCCAGGCCTTGGGGCATGGGAAGAGCTTGATAGAGTGTGGCATGGTTACGATGTGATAAGGTGCGTCTGCTGGGTGCAGGATCCTCTTGGCAGGAGGAAACTCTAAGAGTGCTTCCTGGAGGAGGAAGGTGTGGCCAGAAGTAAATCCTGAAGCTTTGTACAGTTCCCTCCCGTGAAACCCTCTGGACCATGTGCTTTTTCAGTGGCAGATTTTTTTTTTTTTTTTCTCAGTGACAATTAGTCTATTTAAGTTTCTACTAGTTCTCTAGTTAATTTTGGCCATTTTATATCTTACTAGAAAAGCATTAGTTTTCTCTAGATTTGTAAACACTGCACTTTAAAAATGTATTGTTAATTTCTTTGTGGCCAAGTAAATGATTTTTCTAAGTTTTTCATAGACACATATAGAAAAAAAAGCATACTT
Source organism: Loris lydekkerianus (assembly GCA_963574355.1). Classification (NCBI taxonomy): domain Eukaryota; kingdom Metazoa; phylum Chordata; class Mammalia; order Primates; family Lorisidae; genus Loris; species Loris lydekkerianus. The sequence continues at coordinate 32,975 of CAUYPK010077533.1, read as the reverse complement.
TCTACTTAAGGGATATGAGGTCCCATATGAATCAAATCAAGTTTATTAAGTTGATTGATTATATATTGTTCAAGTTTTCATTTCCTTTGTATCTTTTTTTGTTTTTCTCTCTAATTCTGATAAAGTTTTATTAAACTTCCCTCTCAAATTTTTGTTATAAAGTTCTTCTGGTGCTTTTATTAGTTTTTGCTTTTCATTTTTAACTATGCTGAGTATTGAGTATTCTTTTTTTTTTCCTGAATAAATGATGTGTGCTATCTTTACAAATTGTGCCTTCTATCATTACACGGCATCCCTCTTTACCCTGTTGTGGTGCTTAAATTTGACCCTACTATTATTAATACGGCCACTCTTTATTTCATATTATATTACATTTTTTAAAAATCTCTCTTTTTTTTTTTTTTTTTTGAGACAGTCTTACTTCGTCACCCTTGGTCGGGTGTCGTGGTGTCATAGCTCACAGCAACCTCAAACTCTTGGGCTCAAGTGATCCTCTTGCCTCAGCCTCCCAAGCTCTGGGACTACATCCACCACAACGCCCAGCTGTTTTTAGAAACGAGGTATCGCTCTGGCTCAGGCTGGTCTCAAACCAGTGAGCTCAGGCAATCCACACGCCTTGGCCTTCAAATACTGGGATTATAGGAGTAAGCCTCCTCGCCCAGCCCCAAATCTCTTTTTTTCAACCACTATTATTTTTTATACTGTATTTCTTGTATATATCATATCACTGTTTTTTGGTTGGTTTATGGTTTTTCTGTTTGTTTGGTTGTTTTTTTTGTTTTGTTTTGTTTCTGAGACAGAGTCTTACTCTGTCACCCTGGGTAGAGTGTCATGGTATCATTATGGCTAATAGCAACCTCAAACTTTTGTTGGCCTCAGTGATCCTCTTGCTTCAGCCTCCTTGGCAGCTGGACTATAGGCACCCACCACGATGCCTGGCTAGTTTTTCTATTTTCATTTATTTATTTATTTATTTATTTTTATTTTTAGGTTTTTTGTTTTTTTTTTTTTTTGAGACAGAGTCTCATTATGTCACCCCTTGGTGAGTGCTGTAGTGTCACAACTCACAGCAACCTCAAACTCTTGGGCTTAAGCGATTCTCTTGCCTCAGCCTCCCAAGTAGTTGGGACTCCAGGGGCCCGCCACAACACCCAGCTGTTTTTTGGTTGTAATTGTCATTGTTTGGCAGGCCCAGGCCGGGTTCAAACTGGTGTATGTGGCCAGCGCCCTAGCCACTGAGCTACAGGCACTACAGCTGTAGTTTTCCTATTTTTAGTAGAGATGGGGTCTCACTCTCGCTCAGGCTGGTCTCCAGCTCCTGAGCTCAAGTGATCACCCTCCTCAGCTTCCCAGAGTGCTAGGATTACAGGCATGAGCCACACATATCACTGTATTTTTTAACCCCAAGCTGACTCAAGACTTTAAACCCAAGTCTTTTAACTGGAGATTCAACCTCTTTGAGTTTCTTTTAATAACTGATACACTATACTTGGTTTTATTATTCTGGCTTGTTTTAAATGTACTGGTTTGCTTTGTGGCTTTTCCCCTTCAATCTAGTTCCTGTGGGTTTCCTTTGCCTTCCCTGTTTCATTTTCCATTTCTCTTTTTTGTTGTTGAAAGTGGGGGCAAAATTAGGAAAGCTATCATTTATTAATGAATCCTGGCTACTTTGGGTTGATTGTTATGGGGATTCTTATTTGGTCCTGGATTAGATGCTAGAGATTGTAGTCTGACTTCTTACAAATCTGACCTGTAAACAGTAAATTGACTTCCTGGACTTGTTTCTACCAGATCGAGGGTCAGAGTTCTATTCTTAAATATGGTCTGGCCATGGTCGATATTTTCAGTCTCTCAAATGTGTTGTGTTTGGATAACAGTGGGAAGACTAGTGTGGCTGGTGTTAGATGAGGTTAGAGATTGGTCGAGAGTAGAACTGTGTCTCAGTCTGTTTTGTGTTACTATAAAGGAAATACTTGAAGTTGGGAAATGTATAAAGGACAGTGTTTTGCTTGGCTTATGACTCTGCAGACTGTGAGAAGCATGGCACTGCCACCTGTTAGGCTTCAGGGAGTTTGCAATGAAGAGGGGAAGTCAAAGGAGGAGTAGATATGTCACATGGTGAGAGACGGGGCAAGACAGAGAGGAGATGGTGACAGGTGCTTCTATTTTATTTTGTTTTGTTATTGTTTGGGATTCACTGAGGGTACAAAGAATTAGGTTACACGGATTGCGTTTGTTAAATAAAGTCCCTCTTATAATTATTTCCCACCCCCAAGAGATGTGCCATACACTGTGACCCCCAATCCCCACTCCTGCCCCCTTACCACTTGCTCAGTCCCCTACCCTCCCCCATTGTATTAGCTCATCTGCTACCTTCATCATTTTCCTTTTTTTTTTAAATCATAGCTGTGTACATTAATGCAATTATGGGGTACAATGTACTGATTTTACCATTTGAAATATTTTCATCACACTGGTTAACATAGCCTTCCTGGCATTTTCTTAGTTATTGTGTTAAGACATTTATATTCTTCATTTAGTAAATTTCACATGGACCCTTGTAAGATGCACCATAGGTGTGGTCCCACCAATTACCCTCCCTCCACCCATCCTTTCCCTTCCCCTCCCCTCCCTATCCCCTTTCCCCATATTCTTGGGCTATAATTGGGTTATAGCTTTCATATGAAAGCTATAAATTGGTTTCATAGTAGGGCTGAATACATTGGATACTTTTCTTCCATTCTTGAGATACTTTGCTAAGAAGAATATGTTCCAGCTCCATCCATGTAAACATATAAGAGGTAAAGTCTCCATCTTTCTTTAAGACTGCATAATATTCCATGATGTACATATACCACAATTTATTGATCCATTTGTGAGTCAATGAGCACTTGGGCTTCTTCCATGACTTATTATGAATATTCTTCCCAATTATGAATTGGGCTGCGATAAACATTCTGGTGCAAATATCTTTGTTATAATGTGATTTTTGGTCTTCTGGATATATACCTAGTAGAGGAATTGAAGGATTGAATGGCAGGTCTATTTTTAGATCCCTCATTTTCCATTTTTTAATGGCTTTTGTCCCCTTCCCTGGGGTTTTTCAGCTTAGGAAAAAAATCTATTTGTTTCTTGATTATTTTCCCTTTTACTTTTTCTTTCGTTTGCATGTGAACTCTCCTGGGTTCGCCCAGTTTATTTCCATCCCTCTGTAACTTTGCTCTGAGGCTTGATAATTCTTCTGCTTGATCTTTTAGGCCACAGATTGGAATCTCCAGAGTCATTAACATCTCCTTAATTAGTACAGTGATATATTTTAGGTTCTAAAAAACAATGTTTTGGGTTTTTAACTTTTTGCCTGACTCAAGTCTCCTTAAGAGTTTTTGGTTTTTGGACAGGTTATACTTGCATTTTGCAGCCCCTCTGTCTTGCTAGTAGCCTTGAATTTTAACGTATTTAAAATGTTAAACATATTTATAGGTTTTTAAAAATCAAAGCAATGTTAAGAAGTATGTTGTGGAAATCTTACCCACACCCCTGCTTCCTTGCACCGTTCTCTTTCAACTCAAAACGTCAACAGTTTCATTCATTCTCTATTCTTCCAGAGTTTCTGCCACCAACAAGTATGACTACATATCTGATTACTTAATTTTCTGTCTGTCTTGCCTGTTTGGCTTAGAGTGTATCTTAGAGATTGCACTAAGAGAGGCTCCATCTCCTTCCCTACATCATTTCCACTGTAGGGATATATCAAAATTCATTAACCAGTCTCTTGTTGATGGACACTTGGATTGTGTCCTACCTTTTGCTATTACAAATGCCGTAATGAATACTCTTTTGTACATATACAAGCTCTAGAAGTAGAATTTCTGGGCCAAAGGATAAATAATAGGTGTCTGATAGTTATTGCCAAATTGCCAGGCATGAAGAGTGCGCCAGTTTGCTCTCTCCCCACAAATGAGAGCATCTGTTTCTCCACAGCCCTGCTAACAACTTTTGTTTACTACCAATCTGAATATAAAATACATTATCTTAAGGTAATTTGAATTTTTATTCTAGTGATGGTTGAGCATCTTTTTGTGTATTTCAGGCCCATTTGTTTCTCTTTTTCTATGAATGGTCTATCTATATCCTTGGCCCATTTGTGTATTGGGTTATTGGGTTTTTTCTTATTGATTCCTAGGAGCTTTCTCTGTGTTAGGGGGAAATAGCCCTTTGTCTATTACATGAATTGTAATTCCCCCACCCCGTTTGTCTTTTGACTTTGCTATTAGTATTGTTTTGTGACACAAGTTTTCTTACAATATATTTATGTAGTCAAATGTATCAATCATTTATTTTATGGCTTTTAGATTTTGAGTCTTTGTTACAAAGTCTGTTACATAAATAGTATATAGAATTTTGTTTGTTTTCTTCTTTGAGTATTTTTATGGCTTCTTTTTTTTTGCATTTAATCCTCTGAGGGGTTTTGTGGGTAGACAGAGTGAGATGTGGACACATCTTTATTTATTTTGTTCTGGATGGTCAACCATTTGTCCCGTGACCTTTTACTGACAAGTTCATCTTTTCCCACGATTTGTCATGGTGTCATTAGCTGTTCTGGTTCCTGGCTGTATTGGGGTCTAACAGTAGCACTGTGTTGGTTTTTCTGTTCATTCTGCCTCCTCCTAGCTATTGAGCTGTTGGAGGGGTGGGATTTATATGTCTTTGCTCTTAAGGCTGGAGTCCAGCTATTGGAGACCCCACTTGGGGTCTGAACTTGTAGAGGGCCCTAGAATGGAGAAAGGATGATGGTCTCTGGCAGTGGGGACTGTGGTGTCCTAGGACACCTCTGGTATAAGGACACCTGCAGGGATTCTCCCTGCTCTCTGCCTCCTCCGCACTCCCAGCCTGAAGGGCAGAGTGCCTAGCCCACCCCTTTCCCTCCACCCTCTGGGGGTGAGGGTTCTGGCATGAGGAGGCCCACCCTGCTTTCCCCCTGAGATCTCAAGTTAGGCCAGCCTGCTCCAGGGTCCCCTGGCTTACAGTCCCCACATGAAGCACAGCCTGTCCTCACCTGTGCAAGTTAAGTCCTGCCCCCATCTGTGTACTCCAGGCTGCAGGTGGAGCTTGCATTAAGCTTCCTTATTCTCATTTGAGCAGGTGGGAGCTGAGGAGAAGCAGGGTTATGTGTAAGCTTCCTTATTCTCAAAACCTCCAGCCCCAGAGCTGGATCTTAAAGAAAGAGATTACTTTGTCTGTGACAGATCAGGGTATGGGAGAGCCAGAAGGGCAAGTTTGTTTCCAGATGAGTAATAGAGAACAACTTGTACCACTGTGTAGTAGTAACAGTGAGGATGGAGAATAGTAAAAAAGTTTGGGTTTTTTTTTTTTCAATTTTTATTATGAAAATTTTCAAATATGCAGGTAAGTAAAAAGAATTTTTTTGTTTTTTTAGACAACATGTTGCTCTGTCACCCAGACTAGAGTGCAGTAGTGTCATCATAGCTCACAGCAGCCTCAAACTTGTTGGCTCAAGTGATCCTCCCACTTCAGCCTCCCTAGTAGCTGGGATTACAGGTGGGCACCACCATGCCCAGTTAATTTTTTCTATTTTTTTTTTTTTAAGAAGTTTCACTTTGTCACCACCAATGGAGTGCTACCTCAACCTCCTAGGCTCAAGCAATTCTCTTGCCTCAGCCTCCTGAGTAGCTAGAACTATAGGCGCCTGCTACAACACCCGGCTATTTTTAGGGACAGGGGCTCTGTCTGGCTCAGGCTGGTCTCAAACCTGTGAGCTCAGTCAATCCACCTGCCTCAGCCTCCCAAGTGCTGGATACGGTATAATACCATGTGTGAACCACCACATGTGGCCATTGTTTTTTCTTTTTTTTTAGAGACAGGGTCTTTCTCTTGCTCTTGGTCACAAAGAATATTTTTAAAAATGAATACAATTATACCTATCACCTAGCTATAACAATATTTGCCATGTTTATTTTTATCATTTATTTATTTTCTGCTGAGGAATTACAAATTCCAGACATCCTATTTCACCCCTGAAAACTTCACACGCATCTCTGAAAAGTAATGTTTGATTTTCATAACCACCCTTCCATTAGTATAGCTAACAAAATTAACATTCGTTCCTGAATGTTGTCTAAGACCGAGGCTATAGTCAAATTTCCTCGATTGTCCCAAAATCTCTCTCTGTCTCTCAGCTGGTTTGTGTTTGAACCAGGATCCAGGCCAACGTCATGCCTTGCTTCTGCTTGTCTCTTTAATCTCTTCTGAACACCTCCCCCAACACCGTTTCCTTCTGCCTTGAGACTGACTTGTTCAAGAGTCCAGACCAGTTGGACCATGGAATGTCTGTCATGTACATTGGCTTCCTTGTGGCAGCGTTTCCCTGTCCTAACCCTGTGTTACCTGTGAACTGGTAGGTCTGAAAAGCTCGGGCAGGTCAGATCACTGGGGCTTAGTGACAGATGATGCTAAGGAAACTGGGGTCAAAGATGACTCTGCCTGAGTAACAGATGATGCTGACATGGGGGAAGGAACAATTTGATTTTGGACATCCTTCAAGGCCTACAAAGGACATCCAGACAGCAGTTGGATATGTGAGCCTAAAGAGGAGTTGTGAGTTGGTGACCTACAACCGGTCACACTCTCCCAGGCAGTCAAGTGAGAAGCAAGGTGATGCACCCCGCACTGAGGCCACAGCAGAGGAGGTGGGGCCCCAGCGCACAGAGCTGAGAAAGAGCAGCAGAGGAAGAGGAGGGAAATGAATGAGAGAATTGTCAGGAGTGACACTGGAGAGAAGTCAGGCCACAGGAGAACCAGATCTGTCATCAAGGGAGTGTGGAAGGCCTTCCAAACAGTGAGCTGGTGTCTAAGTGAGAGGACAGAGAAGTTGTTAAAAGGGGATTCAGAGCTGGGTCTAGGGAGCACACTTTTTCTTTTTAAGGTGGAGAGACCTGGCTTAGCACCTATAGTTCAGTGAGTAGGGTGCCAGCCACATACATCTAGGTTGGTGGATTTGAGCCTGACCTGGGCCTGCTAAACAACAATGACAACTACAACCAAAAAATAGCCGGGCGTTGTTGTGAGCACCTGTAGTCCCAGCTACTTGGGAGGCTGAGGCAAGAGAATCGCTTAAGCCCAAGAGTTTGAGGTTGCTGTGAGCTGTGACACCACAGCACTCTACCAAGGGCGACAGCTTGAGACTCTGTATACTAAAAAAAAAGAGGGGGGGGCGGCACCTGTTGCTCAGTGGGTAGGGCACCTGCCCCATATACCAAGGGTGGCGGGTTTGAACCCAGCCCTGGCCAAACTGCAACAACAACAACAACAAATAGCTGGGCATTGTGGTGGATACCTGTAGTCCCAGCTACTTGGGAGGCTGAGGCAAGAGAATCACCTAAGCCCAGGAGTTGGAGGTTGCTGTGAGCTGTGACACCACAGCATTCTACTGAGGGAGATAAAGTGAGATTCTGTCTCTTAAAAAAAAAAAAAAAAAAAAGGAGAGACCTTGAGTTTGTTGAAATTCCATAGGGTGAAAGGTAGTCAAGAGGGTAAGAGTTGGGGATTTGAGGTCACTTCTAAGCAAGTGGGAGGCTCTGGGGTCCTCTAGGCCCAGTCTGGGGAGGTTGGCTTGGACACGAAGCCCCTGTGCCCCCCCGACTTGGGGAGGAAGAAGGACTGGTGGGTGAAGACACAGATGTGTTTGAGGGGATGGGCAAAAGGTGTCCTGATCATCTTTTTCCACCTCCTTCCTCCTCCTGGGCTATGCTGGGTCACATCCATGGCCTTCACTGCCTGGCAGGTTCCTTGAGAGACTGTTTCTGACCCCTCCTGGCCCCTGTGAGCCTTGCTGGGTCTCCACCTTCCTTACTGTGAGCTCAGGTGCTGTGAGAGCAGGTGAAGGGGCTCCACCTCCAGGTCCCCCTGCCCTGGAGGAGCAAGCAAGGCAGGCAGCCCCACAAGGTTACCCAGAGGCTGGGAGCAGAGTCCAAGGCCTAGGGCACCCTATCGAAACCCGAAGTCAGAAAAGCAGAAATGCAGCCCTGCTTTTCCCCACGTGCCTGTGGGTGTGGGAACCCAGGGACCTGCTCGACTCTTTCACAGAAACCAGTCCTGTGAGGGAGCAGGGATGGTAGCCCCCATCTGCAGATAAAGAAACTGAGGCCCAGAAATTCAAGTGGTTGTTCAGAGAGAAGCGGAAGTAGCGTCTACACAAGAACCTCAGTCTCTGGACTCCTGCTCCACTCCTGTTTTCTTTTAATCAACTGATGCTTCTGTCCTAAGCCCCAGAGAAGAATCTCACTTAAAGCCATTACGTTTGGAATCTCCTGCTATATCCCTGTGATAAGATTACTTGGATCCTTGGCGCCTCACCTGGACTACACTGTTGAATCCCCTGAGGACCCTTAAAATAAAATACTTTGTGCCAGATGCAGTGGCTCACACCTGTAGTGCCAGCTACTCAGGAGGCTGAGACAGGAGGATCACTTGAGTCCAGGAGTTCTGGGCTGTAGTGTGTTATGCTGATTGGGGGTCCACACTAAGTTCAGCATCAATGTGGTAACCTCCCAGGAACGGGGGCCACCAGGTTGACTAAGGAGGGGTGAACCAGCCCCAGTCGGAAGGAGAGCAGGTCAAAACTCCCATGCTGACCAGTCGTGGGATCGCACCTGTGAATAGCCACTGCACTTCAGCCTGGGCAACACAGTGATACCCTACCTCTAAAAAAAAATAAATAAATACTTTGCCCAGGCCCTAGCCCAAGCCAGTACCATCAGGATCTCAGGCTGAGCTAGGTGAGGACTGTGAGACCTGAGGACCACAACCCTGCAGGGTCACCCCCAGCCCCACACATGGGTAGACGGGTAGCTCCAAGCCAGGCTGGGGTGGACAGAGAGAGACCAGCCTCTGTCTTGGCTGGACTAGATGCAGCCGAGGGAAGGACCATCCTGTGAACACCGTTGAGCTCCTTGAGACAAAGCTCATGAGTCCTTCCTGCTCTCCCTCTACCCAGCCCAAGTGGCATACAGCAAGCTACTGAGTCAACAGGGGGGTGTGGGGGATCATGTCCCCTCACTGCCCTCTGAGCCAGTCCCGGGGCCAAGTCCCTGGTGTGGAGGCATTTCTTTTGCCTGTAGCCCCAGAGAATAGGATTTTCTAGTACACCTGCTCCTGCCCTAGCCCTTCCTAGGGGGGAAGGGAGGGGTGAGGTCAGATGGAGAGAGGCAGAGTGTTGTGCAGCTGGTTGTTCTGGTATGTCCCCTGCCCCTCCCGTCCTGCATGTGCCTCTCAGAGGCAAGAGGGTGTGGTTGAGGGTGGAGGACCTCACTAGGGAGCCCTGTGGTCATCACCTCCTCTCTCTGGGGTAGGAGAGGCCCAGACAGAGTCTAGGAGGCACCCTGTGTGACAAAGAGCAGGCCGGAGCCACGCAGGTTTCTCAGTACCTGCACTGCAGGCGGGAACCAGTCATGGTTCCTGACCTCTGGCAGGGAAGAGAGCAGGTGAGATACTGGCTGCCAGTTCTGTAGTCCCAGCCCCACACACTGACTCTTTCCTGCCACAGGGAGGCCCTGCCCCCCTAGTCTACCTTCCACAACTGTCCTCTCTCCCCTCCCCAACCCAGCTTCTCCCTGAGGGCTCAGAGTTTTTGGCTGTGCTTACTGGAATTTACAGAGGCTATTCCTGCTTCTGGGCCTGGCTGCATCTGTCTTGGTGACCCATGGGGTGCGCATATGTATGTATGTGTGTGTGTGTGTGTGTGTGTATGTGTAGGAGGGGATTTGTCTGCACCTGGCGTCTGGGTTTCTGAGCAGGGCACAGGAGTTGGGGTAGGGAGGGATAGAGTTTCGAGGGCAGATTAGGGCGTGGAGCCCAGACTTGCTTTCAGTGTGTCCTCCTCAGGTGTCCCCCACTCCAAATCTACACCATACCTGACTCTACTTGGGTATCCTTGTTCTGAGCCCCCAGTGGGTGCAGGAGAGGGGGAGCCTGGGGACATGGGCTGGGGAAAAGGGAGAATGGGGGAACAAAAGGATCACTGAAATGGAAGAAGGGGCCTGAAGATGAGAGGGTGAGGTCAGAGCCCGAGCCGGGAGGGTTGTGGCCTTCATGGGGGAGCAGGTTGGCAGGGTGCTGACTGGCCCTTGAGGCTGGGGAGGAAGCCCCTCCAGTAGGGGGTGGGAGGGATAAGACGGTCCCCAAAGGCTTCGAGGAGGGGCCACAGCTTCTCACTCAGGGCTTGTGTCCACTATGCATGGCTGGTGTGACAGGGTGAAGGAAGGGGAGACCAGGGGAAAGATCTGACCTCGGTAAGGAGGGGCAGCTGGTGCCTGTCCCCCTTCTCTGGGTCTTTACAGAGTAGGGGAGGGCCACGGACATGCTTGTGCATGCATGTGGGCACGCAGGTGTGGGAGGGCACAGTGCCTGGATGATCAAATCTGGAGGAGACAGACCCAGGCAGTCAGGCGGGCAGAGAGTGGTGTGGTCAGAATCCCTCCTGTCCTCGGCATGGCTGGCAGGATCCAGACACTGGTTCCTTCTGATACCACATCTGCCCAGACCCCTTCCTCTTTGGGAACCCCTCCCCCCACAAGCTTCCTCTTTCCCATCACATCCTCAGGGGCCTTGGGGGAGTTGACAGCCTCTCATTGTTCTGTTTCCGCCCCAGGAGCTACTCCAGGCCAGCCCTGGCACTCAGGGGCAGGTGGTGGGTGCCCTCTGCCTGCCCTATCCTGTGCTATAGACCTGCAGCACACCCTTCCCCAGCAGGCTCTTGTGGCTGTGTCTGGGCCTGGGAGTCAGAGTTCATCAGTCATCAGAGACTCACATGAGACAGCCAGTGGTGTTTCTGGAAGCATAAAATACCTCCAACCTGAGGCCCCTGCACCCACCCGCTTTGTCTCAGGCAGCCTCTGTCTCAGGCAGCACTCACTTCCGCAGCCCTGACAGGAAATGGGCTGGAGTCTCAGCCTCCCGCCATCTCAAGGCAACTTCTTGTTTCCCTGTCGCCCTGTGCCAGCCCTGGGGTTGTGCCCTTGTGCTCCACCCCCAAATCTTCCCAGGTCTCCGTCCCAGTGGCTCGGAGGGCTGGGATGGTAGACATGATCGCCAAACTGACCAGGAGGCAGAGTCGGACCCTGCAGACACAGGTAGTGAACGCTGGCTTGAGGGGTGGCAGAAGGACCTCTGGGGTCTCCTCTTATGAGCTGGGTGAGCTGGGGCTCAGAGCAGGGAGTCTTCTGGAGGTTGGGGTTTATCTCATCTTTTATCTTTTTTCTCAGAGGCCCGGCCTATCTGAGAGGTGGTCAGTTTGGTCAAGAGAGGCAGAGGTGCCACCTGCTTGTGGACAGGGGAGGGAAGTAGAGACAAGGGACATGCTACCATGAGGAAGTGCTTGGGGTACTGGCAGCCTAGTGTGGCAAGAACTAAAGTCCCATTTGGCTCATGCTTTGGCCTGAGGTGGGGAGGCCTCTTGTCTCTAGGATATGACCCAAAAGCTTAAGAGTGAGGTCCCTGTTTATGGCTGCATCTAGGTCTTGTCTGGACCTCCATGAGCTGGGGCAGGAGTGGCAGGTCCTCCTGTAACCACTTGAAGGCTGGAGGATGTAGAGGACCTAGCCCCAGCTCTGGTCTCCAGGAGCTGGTCAGAACCCAACTACGGCTCTGCTTAAAGAGGAACACAGCTGTATCTCAGCACTGTGGAGTCTATGGAGAGTTCTAGAGTTGAAGGGACCTTAATGATGCTGCAGCTCAGCCCCTGCGGAGGTGTTAGAATCCCCAACAGGAAGTGGACTCTGTTTCCTACCTCCAGCAAGGGCCCCTCACTATCCCAGAAGTGACCTGTGTCTGAGGCAGCCCCAGTCCTCCAAAGGCTTCCTTCAGAGGGGTGGAGGTGCATCTTCTCTTCCTTCTGACAGCTCCATCATGCTGAGGAACTGAACTTCCCCCCTCCCAAATCTCCTCTGTGCCTCGTAGGGGTGTTCCTGTGTGTAAGGTCCCATCAGCCCCATCAGCTCGGGAACCCCTGTGGACTCAGGGCCATGGCCTGTAGTCTGCCAGGTGACAATCTCTGTTCCAATTCTTTTTTTTTTTTTTTTGAGACAGAGTCTCACTATGTCACCCTGGGTAGAGTGATATGGCGTCACAGCTCACAGCAACCTCAAACTCTCGGGCTTAAGTGATTCTCTTGCCTCAGCCTCCCAAGTAGCTGGGACTATAGGCGCCTGGCTATTTTTTGGTTGTAATTATTATTGTTGTTTGGCAGGCCCAGGCTGGATTCGAACCTACCAGCTCCAGTGTATGTGGCTGGCACCCTACCCACAGAGCTGCAGGCACCGAGCCAACAATCTCTGTTCCAAAGAGCCCAGCTCATCTACCCCTCCATGGGCCCTTACAACAGCTGCCCCAGTGATAGGGAAGGCCACTGACTCAGTGAATCTAACTGGGGTGTGTAGGAGGTGTGTCTGGTTCATCCACCTTCCTCTATATCCACAGCTCACAGCAACCTCCAACTCCTGCTTCCATCCTGAACCCCCAAGAAGTCCCTTGGTTTCTGTAGTTCAAACCTTCATTCTCAGGAAGTTCTTGCCTAGAGCTCACCATGTCTCTTCTATAGTGTCAGGTGTATTTGTGTGTTTGTTGCTGAATTTTGGCAAGAGGTTGAATTGTATACTCAAGCAGTTAAGTGTTTGGGGCAGTTCTGCTGTGTGCTTTGGGGTATTGGGCCAGCTTCTAGGGGACAAATAGAATCAGCCACATCATCCTGGGTCTTGCTTTCAAGAAAATCCTGCCTTTGGGGGCAGAGAAGGTGAGCAGACAGACAACTGACCAGCAAGGTAGAATGCCACTGGGCCCTGATGAGCAGAGTGCCAGCAGGTTAGACCCCTCTCCAGAGAGGCTTATCGAGTTCAGTGCCTTGGAGCAGCAGGGTCTGGGCAGGCAGAGATAAGAGGAGGAAATTCCAGGCTGAGGGAGCAGCAGGAGCAGTTGGAGCAAGGCACGGAGGTAGGAAGATGCCTTTTGTGCTGGGGGTGGTGAGAGACCTACTGTGGTTGAACGGCCAGATGCCACCTGAGGGCCATGGTAGGGAGAGAAAAAGAGGAAGTGGCACAGAGGGTCTCATCTCTGAAACACAGGAACCTGGAAGGGTTAGGGCAGTGGTTCTCAACCTTCCTAATGCTGTGACCCTTTAATACAGTTCCTCATGTTGTGGTGACCCCCAACCATAAAATTGTTTTCATTGCTACTTCGTAACTGTAATTTTGCTACTGCTATGAATCGTAATGTAAATATCTGATATGCAGGATGTATTTAGGTTACCTCTGTGAAAGGGTCGTTCGACCCCCAGAGGGGTTGCGACCCACAGGTTGAAAACCACTGGGTTGGGGGAAGGAGTAGGAGTGAGGAACTGATCGGCTGGGTCCCCAGCTCTCCCTGCCCCGTGTACCTGAGACCAGCACAGGGTCTGAAACTGTCATGCCCCTGCTTTGACTGGTTTTGCTTTCTTGCTGAGCAGTGATCATCACTGGTATGCCATGCATTCACTTATCAGCCCCTGCCTCCACCATTTACACTCATGTGAACTCGAGAGTCAGCCCCGCCTGGACAGGATTTGTGCCCATTTGTTCACTGCCTGGAATAGTCCCTGGCACAGAGCAGGCACATCTTTGTTGGATGAATGAATGTTTTTCTTCTCTCTCTCTTTTAGCATCAGTTTGCTGAAAAAACGAATGAATGTTTTTTCAGGCTCCTGCCTAAGACTCAGGCAGAGGCTACCTTGAGCAGGATATGCTTCCTTCTTGAGGAGTTTAGAGCTTAGTGAACATGTCACAGTCAACAGAGGAACTTCTAGGATTTTCTAAACATTTTATTGTATGAAATGTTGAGGCTGCAGAAAAGTTTGAAGAAGAAACAAAACATAAATATTATTGCTATGATCATATTGCTCAGAGAGGAACCTCTGTTAGCATTTCTAAAAACACAAAATTGACATTATGTTAACTTTACCATTTTGAAATCTGCTTTTTCCTTGGGGTATTATGTATTCTTAGAGAACAGTATTAATCCCTGAATGCTGTTCTGCTGCCTGGGGTTGGATAATGTAGTTGTCTATCCCTCTGGTGGCCTGAGGGTACTGGGCCACAAGTGTGGTGGCACATGGGAGGAATCTCAGGAAAGGTTTTAAACATGGCACCTGAGCTGAGTCATGAACCAGATATGAAAGGGGCAGACATAGGACAGGGAAGGCTGTAAATGAGCCAGACCTGCAGGAGACACAGCAAAGGGCGGGGACCTCTAGCAACTGGTGCTACTGGAGCTTAAAGTTCAAGGCAAGGGACAAGGAGTGTCAGGAAATAAGGTAGAAGCACGGGCAGGCAATAGTGGCCTCCTATGCCTGGTTAAGGACTTAGACTTTGCCCTGCAGCCAACAGGGAGCCCTGAGGTGTGAATCATGTGGTAAACATGACCAATCTCACATTCTGTGGGACTGAACCCTGCAGCCACCCTCACTTCCTTTTGGAAGGAAACAGGGCTGTACCTGTCTTTGCCTGTCCATTTTCTAGCCCATCTGGCTGTCAGCTCTCTCTCTCATCTGGAATTAATTCTGACACCTGCAAATTCCACAGTGGAAAATTCTAGCCCCAAATCTAGAGGCCATATTTATTCCAAACCCAGAGCTTTCTAACTGGGAGGGAAAGAGACATGGGAGCTCTTACTAGGGGCTATAGAATGCACAGGGCTCTGGAGGGGAACCACCAAAAGGTGGATCCCAGGCCACTTCTCTTTTACTGCCCAACATCTTACTTGCCCCTATGAGGGCATAGTTGTGAGATCTGGGTTATTGGTATTCTATTATTGTTTGTTTTTTTTGGGGGGGGGTTGTTTGTTTGTTTTTTAGGGATAGAGTCTCACTTTGTCGCCCTTGGTAGAGTTCTGTAGTGTCACAGCTCACAGCAACCTCCAACTCCTGGATTCTCTTGCCTCAGCCTCCCAAGTAGCTGGGACTACAGGTCCCACAAGGCCCAGCTATTTTTTCGTTGTAGTTTGGCCAGGGCCAGGTTCGAACCCACCACTCTCAGTATATGGGGTGGGCACCCTACTCACTGAGCCACAGGCACCAACCGGTATTCTTAATTATTGTTAATAAATATCCATCTAAATACTTTTAAAAAACTAAATACTTTAAAAAAACATTTCAAAAACATTTCCTTATTATCTCTCTCTCTCTTTTTTTCTTTTTTTGAGACAGAGTCTCAATCTGTTGTCCTGGGTAGAGTGCCACGGTGTCATAGCTCACAACAACCTCCAACTCTTGAGCTCAAGCAATTCTCTTGCCTCAGTTTTTTTCTATTTTTAGTAGAGACAGGGTCTTGCTTTTTGCTCAGGCTAGTCTGGAACTCGAGCTCAAGCTATTCACCCACCTCGTACTCCCAGAGTGCTAGGATTACAGGCGTGAGCCACCACATTCTCTCTTCACTACAATTTTTGGCAGAGCATTTGGTAATGGGCAGAGCAGACATTTTATACCCGAGGAAACTGAGGCAGGAAGGCAGTGTGACTTTCCGAAGGTGGCCAAGTGGCAAGTAGTGAGTCAGGACTGTGTGACCCCATGGGTCCTCTGAAAGTCAGGTACCCTTCCTCCTCCCATAGGTGGATGAACCCGCAGAGCCTGTGTACGCAAACATAGAGAGGCAGCCTCGGGCCACCTCGCCAGACACGGCCAAGACCCCCCATCCCAGCCCGGTGTGGGAGACACACACGGATGCTGGCACCGGGCGCCTCTACTACTACAACCCAGACACGGGCGTGACAACCTGGGAGTCGCCCTTCGAGGCTGCAGAGAGTGCCGCTAGCCCAGCCACCTCCCCGGCCTCAGTGGGCAGCCGCGAGAGCCTAGACACCGACTGGGGCCAGTACTGGGATGAGGAGAGCGGCAGGGTGTTCTTCTACAACCCCCTGACAGGAGAGACAGCCTGGGAGGACGAGCTTGAGGACGAGCTGGAGATGCAACCCAGCCTGAGCCCCGGCAGCCCCAGGGACCAGAGGGTGAGAGGCGGGACCACCTCTTAAAACCCCTCGACCCCGCCTCCTGCTCCACCTAGACCCCACCAAGGAGGGCGGGGGCGAGGCCATCCCTGAGATCCCTCTGACCCCGCCTCCTGTTTCCCACAGCCCCGGGTCCAGATGTGGAGGCGGGGCCTGGTGGGCGGGGCTACATCTGAGAGCCCTCTGGCCCCGCCTCTGCTTCCCAGAGACCCAAGGGTGAGGGGCGGGGCTATCCCTGGGAGCCTCTGGCCCCACCTCCTGCTTCTCACAGCCCCAGGGGCCAGAGGACCGGGTGGGCCAGGGTGGGCCAGGGTGGGCGGGGCTATCTCTGAAATCTGGCTACGCCTCCTGCTCCACCTAGCCCCAAGGACCCAAGGGAATGGGGGTGGGTCTGGTCCAAAAGAAGAGGCCAGGAGGCAGCGCTGGCACTGAGAGCTTCTGACTCCACCTTCTGATCCTTGCAGCCCCCCACCCCCGAGACAGACTACCCCGACTTGCTGACAAGTTACCCGGAGGAAGATTATTCCCCCGTGGGCTCCCTCGGTGAGCCCGGCCCCACCTCACCCCCCTTGACCACACCCCCCGGCTGGTCTTGTCACATCAGCCAGGACAACCAGACGCTTTATACCAACCACTTCACCCAAGAGCAGGTAGGGGCAGTGGGCAGACGGACCCAGACAGCCGCGGGTTTGCATCCCTCAACTTTCTTTACTAGTAGTTCCCCTTAGTACTCTAAACTGCAGCTCCCACAAGGACCCTAAGCCAGCCCAAGACACAGAGTCACCTGCATCTACCCCTCAAAGCTCCCTGATGCTGTCCTAGACCCTGCTTGGAGGGAACCTTTTCCTCTCCTCTCACGAGCTGGGCAGGGGGCCCTGATCACCCCTCTCCCCACAGTGGGTGAAGTTGGAGGACCAGCACGGGAAGCCTTATTTCTACAACCCAGAGGACTCTTCCGTCCGGTGGGAGCTGCCCCAGGTAAACAACTGGGGAAAGGAGAATGCTAGAGAGAGAGGAAGAGACTATATATGACAGCATCTCTTTCTCTCTAGGTCCCTGTCCCTGCCCCTCGAAGCATCCACAAATCCAGCCAAGACAGTGACACTCCATCCCAGGCCAGCCTCCCGGAGGAAAAGGTAAGAGGGATGGCATGTAGGCCCCGGCAGGACCGCCACAGAAGAAATGGGTTTCTGGAGATCCTGGGGGCAAGGACTGGGTGAGACATATCTGTCTCCTCTATAGGTCCCAGCACTACCTCCCAGGGGTGAGTGAAGTTTGCAATTGGGAGAAATCTCTCCTGTAATGGTTACTGTGGGCTGCCCGGGAGGCTGAGCTGGTGACAAAAGTCTGATGAAGACCCAGGCTCAGCCCACGCAGAATTGCAGCTGGGGGAAGACTAGCTCCTGCCTCCCCCTCACCATCGCCATGGTTCACCCTCAGAACTATCCACTCTTTCCCCTTCTGTCTCTTAGATCAAGACACTGGACAAGGCAGGGGTACTCCATCGCACCAGGACAGTAGACAAGGGAAAGCGGCTCCGGTAAGGAGCCACCTGCACCTAGACCAGGGCAAGATGGGCTTTAAAGATGACGTTTTCTTCCCATGTGCCAAGACTCTCACTAATCTTCATAGTGACTTCATGAGTGGTCCTGTGAGGAAACTGAGGCACTGAGTGATTAAAGTTATTTTCCCAAAGTCCTAGGCTATGTTCCTAAGCTCTGTGCCCTACTCCTGGGGATCACAGGGGAGCCTCAGCCTAGGACAAAATCTAAGTCCTGCCCACTCTGCTTCCCATATCCATACAGGAAGAAGCACTGGAGTGCCTCGTGGACAGTGCTGGAGGGTGGTGTGCTGACATTCTTCAAGGACTCAAAGACCTCAGCTTCAGGTGGCCTGGTGAGGCCTAGGCCCCCAAGGCAGGGACTACCCTGTCTGTTCTTGTCTGCTCTGGCTTAGAAAAGACCAGCCTGAGATAGGTCCATGAGTGCCAAAGGAGTTGGGCTTTGGCAAGGAGCAGGTGATGACAGCAGATTCATCCCAGGACAAGCAATTGCAGCCACCTTGGGGATAGAGAGCAGTCTCTGAGAGTAGACAGCTCCAGGCTGTAGGGTCGGAAGGATGGGGAGAAAGGGCTAAGCACTCCTGCTTGCGGGGATGGGGCTCTGCTCCTTCCTTCCTCTCCTGGGTGGGCAGACAGCAATGGACAAGCCAGACAGCAGGATCTCTGGGTTCTAGGAATCCTTGGGATTCTTTCACCCAGAGCTCTTGCCTGGCCACACCAGTGACCCCATTGTGTCCCTAGAGCCAAGGTGCTGTAGCAGGCCCATATGAGATGAGGGCTTCTTGTGACCCTGCCCCCAACCCTCCCTGTCCCACAGAGGCAGCCTTCCAAACTCTCCACCCCTGAGTACACGGTAGAGCTGAAGGGGGCCTTTCTGTCATGGGCTCCCAAAGACAAATCCAGCAAGAAGAATGTGCTGGAGGTGAGTGGTGGGATTGGGGGAAGGAGGGGAGGGGCTTCCTAATGTCCAGGGACCCTCAGCCAAGCCCCAAGAAGACAACCTGGGAAGAGTTGGAGCTAGAAATCTCAGGGCTCAAGGCCAAAGCCGGCCCCATCTCAGGGAACTGTTCAGGCTTTCTGGCATCGTGGGTTTTTCAGTTCCCTCTCCAGAAGTGGTGTTAACAGTTCTTGCCCTGGAGGATGGTGAGAAGTAGAGATCTCTGGGAGATGGAACTCTGTCCCACCTAGAATGTCAACCCTCATCCCAGCCTGAAACAGGGACCTCCTGGTCCCTGGCTGCTTACTCTGATAGACTGGGTTGGGTCTTTCTCCCCAGGTCCCTGCCCCTGCCCCTGGCCCAAAGCCCAGCTTCTGACTGGACTGGGTCCCCAGTGAATAAGCCAGGATAGTGGACACACTTCTCAGCCTTCCCAGCAGGAAGGAAAAGAGAGAAGACCCAGGCAAGGGTCCTCCCAGTGCCACTCCCTTCACTGTCCAGGTGCTGTCTTGTTTTTAAACTATTCCTTCTTTTCACCTCAGTCCCTAAATATTTTGAGACAGGTTACAACAAAAACACATGTGGTAAACTAGTAGAACTAGAACCAGGCAAAACAAGTGAAAGATAGGCTGAAGGTGGAGAGGAATTAGGGGCACATGATATCCAGGTGCCAAGGCAGTGGTGGTTGAAAAGAATTGGTTCCAGTTTTCCTGGTAGCTAATGTGAAAAGAGAAGTCCTCTCAGTTACATGGCTCTTGTTGACAAAATAATCATAAAACCTACCCTCAGGGTCAAAGCTTCTTCCTAACTCTTAGCACAGCAGGTCTTCCTGAGGACCCCTAGCCACAGAAAATTTCAGTCTCAGTCTCCCTAAGAGCCGCTAGAACTCAGCTTGCCTGTGGGTTCAACAGGATGAATGTTTTGTGAAATACATTGCTGTGTAGTAATACAGCTTTGCCTTCTGTATGAAACTTTCAAATATGAACTGGTTGTGTTTTGAGGGAGCTGCCAAAAATAATATGGAGGTTTTTCAGAAGTGGTGTGAGGCTGTTCTTTGGGGTGATCCCCACCAGGGTTGAGGGGGCTGCCTCTGAAGGGTCTCTAGTATCTTCAAGGTAGCTGTGGGGGCATATTTTTCTTTTCTTTTTTTCCCCCCATTTTTAAAGCAGTTTAACTAGTATTTATGCATAAGTTTAAAAGGAGGGTGGCCAAAAGACAGTGCTCTCTGATTGTAGAGGTGTTCCCCGTTTGAGACTGTTTCTGCCTCCTCTGTCACTCAACCTAAAGGGCAGGGTTGGTGTCAGCTGCCACAGCCCAGCATTCATATTCACCTGGAATGTGTGGTCCTCAGAGTGAGAGGTTGATCAGGGACCGAGCCAAGCTGCCATCCTCTGAGAAAGGGCTTTGAGTTTCGGGCTTGTAGCAAGTTTTCCTCCGGCATTTGTTTAATTTGTGCTTCTCAATGAAGTGGGCTGAAAGGGAATGTGTTGTCCAGGCTGGAGTGTGGGAGAGAAGGTGGGTAGGACAGCACTCTAGGTCCTCAGTATGCATATGAGAGAGGGCTGGCGGGACACTCACTTTCTCTGGGATCACCTGTGATCTGCTTTCAAACCCTCACTCCACACATTTCCTTCACTGTTAGTTCTAGTGACCGGGCTCTCCCATGGCAAATGTCTTTCCCTTGGTTTTTTGCAGGCCAGTGCTCTGGGTGAGGCCTGCCATGTCCCATAGCCCATGATGGGATAAGGCAGGGAAAAAGCAGCAGACAGTTGAGCCATGAAGATCTGTACTCCATCACCACTAGCCATTTCCCATGAGGAAGTTGCTTAAAGTCTCTGAGCCTCCGTTTGGTCATCTGTGACACAGAGAAGCAATCACCCACTGCTTTAAGTGAGGCAGAAGCCCTTGGCCTACAGTGAGGCCCTGGCTCCATTAGGCTCTAAGTTACTGGGGGTAGAGACAGATCTTCATCTCTGTATTCACCCCTCTGAGGGTCAACCCTCAGGGAAGGCCCAGGGAACCAGAGATAACACAGTGACTTGTATCCCTCCAGCTGCGGAGCCGAGATGGTTCAGAGTACCTGATCCAGCACGACTCAGAGGCCATCATCAGCACCTGGCACAAGGCCATTGCCCAGGCCATTGCCCAGGAGCTGGTAAGCAGAGACTGGGGGCTCTCAGGCCAGTGGGGAGAGATGGCCAGCTATTATGCAGGGCATCTGTGCCCACTATGGGACACAGGGAACTAGCTCTGTGGCACCAGTGGGTAAGTGTCACTCCCTGCATGGCTGGGATGGCAGGATAAGCTGCTAAAGAAACTGCCTTCTGTGAGTCTGTAAATCCAGCCCTGGGGTGGCCCAGGTAAGGGTGGGGGCATATCCTTCTAGAGGAATTTCCCACTTCAAGGGAGGAAGGAGGAAAATTAAATATTCTGGGGACCAGCTTCAGGCTGGAATGGGCAGGCTGAAACTGGAAGGTAAATTTTAAAAATATTGATTTCAGGAGTCTGCCATTTCTTAGTTTCAAAATATCAATGGCCTAAGTAGAGATAGGGCGGTTCCTTCTGGAAACTAGTGATCTGGAAATGACCTGGGCTTTTTGACACTTTTGACCGTTAGTTCCCTATGAATCAACACTGAGTGCAGTGTTTTTGTTTTTGTTTTTGTTTTTGTTTTTGTTTTGAGACAGAGTCTCACTATGTCGCCCTGGGTAGAGTGCGGTGACATCACAGCTCACAGCAACCCATTCTCTTCCCTCAGCCTCCCAAGTAGCTGGAACTATAGGCGCCCACCATAACACCTAGCTATTTTTTGTTGCAATTTGGCCAGGGCCGGGTTCAAACCCACCACCCTTGGTATATGGGGCCGGTGCTGTACTCACTGAGCCACAGGCACCTCCCAGCCCAGCTATTTTTGTTGTCATTGCTGTTTAGCTGGCTGGAGCTGGGTTTGAACCCTCCAGCCTTGGTGTATGTGGCTGACGCCTTAACCACTGTGCTATGGGCGCCAAGCCACTGGGTGCAGTTATAATAGAGGTAGGAATTCAGAGCCAAGGAGGTGATGTTGGTGCAGTTGTTGATGGTGCCCTGGCCCTAGCTGGAATTAGACTCTCAGAACTGGGAGCCACATACTGAGAAACGCTGACCTAATGGTGTGCACCTACAGGAGCTGAGGAAAATACAGGAAGAGGGGGCCAGGCACTGGGAGGTGGGTAGGGGAGAACAGGGTGACTGGTTCCAACACCATTAGGACTCTAGGCAGCTGGGGAAGGCCAGTGTTCTGAGGTTCCATGGCAGAGGTGAGGGGAGTTAACCTGGTTAAGGAAAGAGAAATGGGTTTGGGGGGGGCACACCTGCTGGGAGGGCATTTCAGGCCCCTTGCCCCATTCCAGAAATGAGCCCCAGCTGGCCCAAGGCCCTGCCTCTCTGAAACTGTGTGATTCCAGTCCGCAGACTTGCCCCGGGAGGAGGAGAACGAGACCTGCAACGCGGACTTCGGGTCCAGTGAGCGCCTGGGAAGCTGGCAGGAGAAAGAGGATGACGTACGACTGAGTACAGGTGTCACACGGGGGGCGAGCGGGGTGGGGATAGGAGGAATAGGGGGAATCATCCGGGAGACCTCTCGTGGGAGGTGATGACTGCCCTCTGGGACCTGATAGGCCAACAACCAGATGCCAACAACTGATTCACACAATCCCACTTTCTCCTGCCGCAGGAGCGTCCACTCTGGGTCCCGGGGGCCTGGAAAGCGACCTGAGCAAGGTCCGGCACAAGCTCCGCAAGTTCCTCCAGAGGCGGCCTACGCTGCAGTCGCTGCGGGAAAAGGGCTACATCAAAGGTACCCGGGCACGCGGCCACTGGTGGCGCAGGTGGCCTGGGAGGCGCAAGGCAGGGCGGGACGGCCGCTGGGCGGTGCTGACGAGCCTCTCCCCCAGACCAGGTGTTCGGCTGCGCGCTGGCCGCGCTGTGCGAGCGCGAGCGGAGCCGGGTGCCGCGCTTTGTGCAGCAGTGCATCCGCACCGTCGAGGCCCGCGGTAGGTGGGGCGGCGTGCTGGCGGGGCATTCGGGGCATTCGGGCGCCCAAGAGCCTCCTGCCAGGACCGCAGGATGGAGACCCCTGGGTGGGTGCTGCGTTGAGTGCGAAGAACGGAAGGCCCTGAGTAGGATTCATAGTAGGAGCGTCAGCCTCACCCCACCCCACCCAACCCGGTGTCAGCGCCTCTCTCTGCCCCAGGGCTGGACATCGACGGGCTATACCGCATCAGTGGAAACCTGGCCACCATCCAGAAGCTGCGTTACAAAGTGGACCACGGTGAGGCCTGTCCCCTATCCCGGCCCCAGGGCCCCAGGACGCGAAGGGGCATTGACCTCCTCCCTTCCTCCCGCTGCAGATGAGCGCCTGGATCTGGACGACGGACGCTGGGAGGACGTGCATGTCATCACCGGCGCTCTGAAGCTCTTCTTTCGGGAGCTGCCCGAGCCCCTCTTCCCCTTCTCTCACTTCCGCCAGTTCATCGCGGCCATCAGTGAGCACCTATGGGAGATGGGGCAGATAGGGTAGGGGTGAGGCTGTCCTGCCTGGGCCACCCACTCGGCTGGGCTCTGAGCCCTCTCCCCTCACTAAGCCCACCTCCCCTTCTTCCCTACCCGTCCTACTCCCACCTTCTGACCCTTCCCTTGTCCAGAGTTGCAGGACCAGGCCCAGCGCAGCCGCTGTGTACGGGACCTGGTGCGCTCGCTGCCTGCCCCCAACCACGACACACTGCAGACGCTCTTCCAACACCTGTGCCGGTGAGAGGGCGAACAGGCGGGAATGGGGAGGCGGGTCCTTGCAGGACTCCCCACATTTCCCTCCAGCTCTGGGGCTTGATTCCACTCACCCTGCCGTAGGGTGATCGAGCACGGCGAGCAGAACCGCATGTCAGTGCAGAGTGTGGCCATCGTGTTCGGACCCACGTTGCTCCGGCCGGAGGTGGAAGAAACCAGCATGCCCATGACCATGGTGTTCCAGAACCAGGTGGTGGAGCTCATCCTGCAGCAGTGCTCAGATATCTTCCGGCCGCATTGACTGCGGACCAGGGACTGGGGGTGACTGGAGGTCACCCAGCTGGACTTTCTGAGACCCTCTGCCTCCCACCTGTCTGCAGGCAGGTGTGACTTCAGTACCCCCTCGGTTCTGAGGGTATGGTTCCCCCTGGTGGGCAGTTCACAAAATGTGACACACACACACACACACACACACACACACACACACACACAGCCCCAGCCCCAGGCATGTCCTATTTGGAGGTTAATTGGGTTTTGTTTTCTATCACAGCAGGCGGTCTACCATGCTTGTGGGAGAGTATGTATTGGGGGAATTTTCTGGGAAGGACCATGCTGGGATGAGAAATTTAGTGAGGGGCTTCCTAGTTTCTTCCAGCCTTCACTGAGACCCGTGGGCACCCCCTGTGGCAGTCATGAAGCAGCTGTGACAACTTCCCCACTGTAGAAACATGACTGACCAGGCCTCCAGCCTGGGCAGCTGAACCCACCTTCTTAGGCCTCAGGGATGGCTCCTGCTGACCCTCTGGCGGGCTGGCAGTGGACCAGTTTCCTGTTCGGGTTTGGTGCCTCTGCCCTCCCTGACTCACCTGTGTTCTGTGCAAGGGTTCTTTATGTTAGCTAAATGTATGCCCTGAACCTCCACTAGAAGTGCACCATTTACACACACCATCCCATTTTACAGATGAGGAGACTGAGGCTTGCAGAGGCAAAGTGACCTATTCAAGGTCCAGTGAATGATCTGACTCCCCAGAAAAGTCTCCTCTCATCTTAGAGCACAGCCTGAGGTCAGGGGGATCAATCCTTTCATCTATCCACCCCCAACCTCCAGCATGGGCCTGTGAGCTAAGCAAAAGGACTAAGCTGTGTGTGTTCTGTCTAGACTGGGGTAGGTCTCTGAAGGGAAAGAGAGAACCTGCCCCAGCTGTTCTCTCCTGATGGGAGAGGAAAACCCTGTAGGAGCCCCCAGCCTCTCTTGGCACTCCAAATATGCCCACCTCGTGCCCACCTTGCCATAAAGAGCTGGGAGAGGCTACAGGGTAGAGGACAGGAGGGTGAAACCTCAAGACAGGAAGTGTGAACCCTGCATTCAGCTGCCCTTCCCCTCCTCAGACATGAGCCACCTCAGCAAATGGATCTCAGCCTCCGGCCCCACCCACCTGTTCATTTATTCAACAATGACAGCTAATATTTATTGGACATTTGTACCACGCCAGGCAGGCATTTTACTTGGACTATCTCATTTGTTTGTCACAGCCAATATTTATTGTCTGCTTTTCTGTGCCAGGCACTGTGCCCTGAGGTGAGGGAGAGTACATCTGCCTGCCATGGTGGAACATATGGTCTGGCAGGTGAGGCTAACTCGTGCCGACCCCCAGTGCCAACAGGGCCAGGGCAAGAGTACGTGGAGACCTCATACCAAAT
The DNA here is from genome assembly GCA_963574355.1 of Loris lydekkerianus. NCBI lineage: Eukaryota > Metazoa > Chordata > Mammalia > Primates > Lorisidae > Loris > Loris lydekkerianus. The sequence goes on along the minus strand of CAUYPK010077533.1, from coordinate 7,968 downwards.
GTACAGACATTTAAAAGCTATAAATCAATTTAACAACTGTTAAATAAAGTATGTTCTATTCTCCTACTTTGACAGATATGCTTTCATAATGACCTAAAAGGCCAGGTTCTAATTTAAACTTCTTTGACTTCTAAGTTCCCTACCCAGATGGTTGGCATGAGAAGAGCTGACCTGGCCCTCAGCCTGCCCCCTCATCTTCCTACCCTCGAAGCAATCTTGCCCCAAGGAGAGGTCCACATGGTCACATGTGGACACTCTGGTCCATGTATGCAAACCATTCATATCTCCTGCCACTAGCTGCTACTTGGCCACCCCACTGGTGACACAGTCTACTCTTTGAGGGAATGGGCCTGGGTCTATTTGGGAAGAACATTGTGGGGTGCCCCATACTGGGAGTATGGTCTAAAAGGGAAGAATCTTGCCTTTGAGAGGGCTCCACGGATTCCTCATCCTGGGAGCCATAGACAGAGAAGGTCCCATAGCAGGGACCCTGGTCAATCAGGTCTAAGGACAGACCTTAACTAACCAATTATTTGCTTAACTACTGTACAAGAGCTAGCAGTGCAGGGTGCTCTGAGGTGTGTCATAGGGGGACTGTTGCCTAGGGATTCAAGATGCCTCTGCAGAAGCCACATTTGAGTGAAGTGATAAAGAATGAAGAGGAGTCAACCAGGCGAGGAGTTCAGGGCCGGTGTCTAGTCAGAGGGAATAGCATGTCTGGCTCAGGGGCAGGGGAGCTTGTGGGGAGAACAAGGTCTGAGAGAAAGCCATCATAACTGGAGCCCAGCAAGCCAGTGGGCATGGGCACCAGGTGAAACTAGAGAGCTGTCAAGGGACAGAGCGTGTGGGGCCTGTGGCTGAGAACTTTGGGTTACGAGGACAATGAGCTGGAGGATACTTGAGTGGAATTTTTTTGTGTGTGTGAGAGTCTCACTCAGTCGCCCTGGGGTTGAGGTGCTATGGTGTCACAGCTCACAGCAACCTCAAACTCTTGGGCTCCAACGATTCTCTGGCCTCAGCCTCCCAAATAGCTGGGACTATAGGTGCCTGCCACAACGCCCAGCTATTTTTAGAGACAGGGTCTTGCTGTGGCTCAGGCTGGTCCCATGAGCTCAGGCAATCCACCTGCCTCAGCCTTCCAGATTGCTAAGATTACAGGCGTGAGCCACCACATGCAGCCCGAGAGTTCTTTTTTTTTTTTCTTTTTTCTTTTTTTTAACTTTTCAGGTTAATGTGAGGGTACAAATGACCAGGTTGCAATATTTTCATATGTTAGGTAGAGTCCCTCTTATAGTTGTGTCCTGCGCCTAAAAGGTGAGCCAATATACCTACCTTGTGTCCAGAGTGCAGAGCTCTTGGGAAGTGTCTGCTCCCTACCCCTACCCCCGGCTCTGACTCTGCCAAGGCCTTATAGGCAAATAATGTAGCAGCAGGCAGAGAAGTCCTAGAATTGTCACATTTTATCACAAGGAGGGGCTTCAAAAATCACCCACTGCCAATGAGAAAACTCCTAGAGAGACGTCATAATTCACCTGAGCTCACTGGCAGGTTGCTAGCAGCATCTAGCCCAGAGCTTCATTTGCTGTCTGGAGAGCTACTGTGCACCCCACCAAAATGTGAGGCAAAGCAGATGTCCGTGACACTGAGCACAGCACTTAGTGAGCACTGTAGGTCCACATCTAAGATGTTCTGAATGAATTGGACTCTTTTCAGAGACATGTAGGCATCTAGAAACAATATCAGCTCTCTTGAGTCCTTGCCTGGGTGGGGGAGGGAAATAAAAAGGAGTGACAGTGGCACAGCTGATAAGGGCTGGCAGGGACCTCTCCCCAAGCCAGCAGTCTCCCAGCAGATGCCCCTAAATCCTCCTGCAGCCTGGAGTCTGTCCCTGAAGCTACTTTTGAAAAGGCTAAGGTGGTAGCTAAGTCTGGTAGACACATGAACTGCCTGCTGTCCTCCTTGGGACACATGGTTCCTTTGCCCAAAACAACACAGATCCTCCCTATCACTTCGCTTCTCCCTTCCTCGGCTCCCCCTCTTCTCTCCACCCTGTAATGGTGATTCCTCCCAGATTGTGCCCTCCTTGAGGAGGAATGCTGGGGACCCAGCCACCACGCCTGCTCATGTGCCACCCAAATCTCCGTCACCAACCCAGACCTTTCTCTTCCAAGTCCCACATGCAAAGTCCACCTGCTTGCAAAACACCTCCACATGGATAGCTCCCAGAAACTCCAAGTGCAACCTGCCTGCAACAAAATCCCCAAACCAGCTTTTTTTCCCTGTTTCTGAGCATGGCACCCCCAGTCCCCAAGTCCTTATCTTCTACCTTGTAAATATTTCCCAGCTCTGCCTCTTCCATCCTCTCTTGATCTCTCTCCTCTGGATGAGCACAGCAGCCTCTAAAAGTGCTCTTCTCTGGCTCGGTGCCTGTAGCTCAGTGGCCAGGGCACTGGCCACATGCACGGGGGCTGGCAGGTTTGCCCAGGCCTGCCAAACAACAATGACAACAACAAAAATAGCTGGGTATTGTGGTAGGCATGTATAGTCCCAGCTACTTGGGAGGCTGAGGCAAGAGAATCGCTTAAGCCCAAGAGTTTGAGGTTGCTATGAGCTGTGATGCCATGGCACTCTACCGAGAGTGACAAAGTGAGACTCTGTCTCAAAAAAAAAAAAAAAATGACTTGGCGCCCATAGCACAGTGGTTACTGCGCCAGCCACATATACCAAGGGTGGCGGGTTCATATCCAGCCCATGCCAGCTAAACAGCAATGACAACTGCAACAAAAAATAGCCAGGCATTGTGGCAGGTGCCTGTAGTCCCAGTTACTTGGGAGGTTTAAGCAAGAGAACCACTTAAGCCCAAGAGTTTGAGGTTGCTGTGAGCTGTGATGCCACAGCACTCTACCAAGGCAATATAGTGAGACTCTGTCTCAAAAATAAATAAATAAATAGAGCAGCGCCTGTGGCTCAGTGAGTAGGGCACCGGCCCCATATACCGAGGGTGGCAGGTTCGAACCCAGCCCTGGCCAAACTGCAACAAAAAAAATAGCTGGGCGTTGTGGCAGGCACCTGTAGTCCCAGCTACTTGGGAGGCTGAGACAAGAGAATCGCCTAAGCCTAAGACCTGGAGGTTGCTGTGAGCTGTGACACTACAGCACTCTACAGAGGGTGACAGAGTGATCCCTGGGGATCAGTGAGCAGAAAACTTACTGGGCTGCTCTCAGAACTGACATCTGTGTGGGTGGAGGCAGCAGGACAGCACTGAGGGTCAGTTGAGCTGTGACACAGGCCCAGGTAAGGCCTCAGCCACCCCACAGGAAGCTCTGGAGCTGAGACAACCTCAGAGTCGTGCCACACTGCAGCCAGGGACCAGTCCACTGCTTTGCAGGGCTGGGGGAGGGAGGGCATGGATGTGGGTCACATGCAGGGCCACGCTCTTTAACCCAGGCCACATTATGGGGAGAGGATCAGATGACAGCTGCCCCCATGCAGCTTTGTGTTCAGCCCCAAAGAAGGGAATCTGGTGGTGCCCATGGCAACTGCTGTGACTTCCAACAGGCCCCTTCCCCTCACTGTGTGAACCTGTTCAAGTCTCTGTGAAAAACTCTCCCTCAATCCCACATCTCTGCAGCTGCCTATGCTCCTCCTTGTCCTCCTCCTGATCCTTCCAATCAAACTTCTTTTTTTTTTTTTGTAGAGACAGTCTCACTTTATGGCCCTTTGGTAGAGTGCTGTGGCATCACACAGCTCACAGCAACCTCCGACTCCTGGGCTTAAGCGATTCTCTTGCCTCAGCCTCCCGAGTAGCTGGGACTACGGGCGCCTGCCACAACGCCCGGCTATTTTTTTTGTTGCAGTTTTGGCCGGGGCTGGGTTTGAACCCGCCACCCTCGGCATATGGGGCCGGTGCCCTACTCACTGAACCACAGGCGCTGCCCTCCCAATCAAACTTCTTAAAAGAATTCTCCACACTCATTGTCCCCACAAGCGGTTCCTGTTCACTCCCCAACCCCCATGCACCAACAGACCACTGAGGTTCCACAGTGGAATGAAAACTTTCTGGTTTTCATTTTCATCATCCTTGGAGGTATCCTGTCCTCCGCTCGCTACTCTCACCTTGGGAACACTCCTACCCTCTTGGCTTGCACAATGCCACACCCTCCTCATTTTCCTCCTTCCTCTGGCCAAGAAGCTCCTTCTCTGTTGTGGAACCAGGAAAGGCAGAACCCTTGGGGCCAGCCTCCCCACCCTGTCCTCCTCCCCAGTGACCTCTCCCTTAGCATCGGTGACTAGCTGACCAGGCCCTACTGCCCCTTGAAACCCCCAACCTCAGCATCAACTTGACAACTCGATATCTGCTCTGAGACAGTCCTCAGCCCGAGACTCCTCCCACTACCTTATCCTCTTCCAGGGCTGTACCTGTCCCAGGAAAAGGCTTCATTCACCCCTCACCTGGGAACATGGCCTATTCCCTCCATCTCCATCTCTCTGTCCACTTCTGTACCCGATCTGTGTCCAATTCCTGTCATTCTTCTCTGCTCCCCTCACCTCCATCCAGGACCCTTCCCCGGTGTCAGAGACCAACTTTTCCCATCTAGACACAGCAGTAGCTCCCAGCTTCCCTTCCTATGACCTCATTGCCATGACTTCATCCAGCCTCATTTAAAATACAAACCTGATTATATTATTGCCCTGCTTAAAACCGTTCCACTCACCTAAGGAAAAGACCTCAAGGTTTAGCATGACCTGTCCACCTGGCCTCCTCTTATAAATCTGTGTGACTTAGTGGCGGGAAGAATGGGCTCTGGAATCAGACCACCTTGACCCAAATCTGAACTCCACTATGCTAGACGATCCTGGATAGTTGACTCATTCTTTTGTGCTTCAGTTCTTCATCTGGAGAATGGGTGTGAAATAGCAGCACCAGCCTCAGGGTGGTTGTAAAGATGACAGGAGATAATACTTGTGAGGTTCTGAGAAGAGAGTCTGTTCAGAGTAAACATTCTGAGAACCGTGGTGGGACTCATGCCTTACTTGCTTTCTTAGTTACTGCATTGCAGATACACTGGCCTCCCTCTCAATGTTTCATGTTCCCTCCTGCCTCAGGACCTTTGCACATACTGTGCCCTCTTTGCAGTTCTTTCCCTTTGGTTAGTCATCTTTTATTATTGTGCTCAGCTAACCAATCCTCAAGCACTTCTTCCAAATGCCTAGCTAAGTCTGCTTTCTCTGTTATGAACCAGCAGACACTAAAGCACTTCTCTTATCACAATTTGTCATTTTGTATTAATATATCATGATTATTGCTCACTGGCCCACTATAAGCCCAGGAAGGTGGGGATGCTGTAATGTGCAGTCCTTGGGATATAACAGGTGTGAGAGCCAATACCTGGGAAGAAAAACAGCTCTAGTGAGAAGCCCAGCTCTGCTGTTAGCTATTGCATCATCTTGGACAAGTTGCTCACCTCCAAGTGCTTGTCTGTGAAACTAGGACACTCAGGCCTACCTCAGAATCTTCTTACAATTATAAAATGAGACACGTGCAGCACGCATGGCCCAGAAGCACTTATGCAGGAACACTTGTGAAATCTTGCTGGTCTTCATTCCACAGACCCAAGGATAGCCCTATGTCCCAAGATGAGATAGGCTCTGTCACAGAGGCCAGAAGCAGAAGGGTCACAGAGGGCCTTCAGGTGCAGCTGGATTGCCTCAAGGGCAGGACAGCACATTGAACCTGTGACCTTTATGTTTCCAGAGCTCTAGAGCAGCCTTTTTTCAAGACTTCAGCCCAGCAGTGCCCTGGGGAGGGTACTTTGTCTGTTGGGGCTGGACCATCAGAACTGCAAGTGTCCCCCTCAGGCCAGGACAGAAGGGGACCCATTGGAATTGACTTGGGGCTGAGAGAGGTCCAGGCTTTTTTGCTCTCCAAGCGTGGATATTCTTCTTTGCTAGGCAGCCCCAGAACAGGACCTTGTATGCTAAGGGAGGTGGCAGATTTCCTTTCAGGGAAAAGAGGCAGGCCATGTCCTGCTGGGAGAATGGACATCATTCTTTATAGCCCAGCAGGCACTGTTAAGTGATGACCAGTTGGACAATACAGGCAGGAATGATTTCTTCTTTTTCTTTCTTCTTCTTCTTCTTCTTCTTCTTCTTCTTCTTCTTCTTCTTCTTCTTCTTCTTCTTTTTTTGAGACAGAGTCTCACTATGTCGCCCTCAGTAAAGTGCCATGGAGTCACAGTTCACAGCAACCTCAAACTCTTGGGCTTAAGCGATTCTCTTGCCTCAGCCTCCCAAGTAGCTGGGACTTTAGTCACCTGCCACAATGCCTGGCTATTTTGTTGTTGTTGTTGCAGTTGTCGTTGTTTAGCTGGCCCAGGCCAGGTCAGGTTTAGCATGACCTACCCACCCCCCACCCGGAACCCTTGGCGGGTTCGAACCTGGCTGGTGCTGTAACCGCTGTACTACAGGTGCCAAGCTGATTTCTTTTTTAAAACATTTGAATTTGAAAGAATTATTGACTGACAAAAAGTTACATACATAGTACAACAAGGTGCAGTGTACCCAGCACCTAGCTCTCCCTGATGGTGGCATCACACATAACCATACCACAATATCAGAACTGGAAAAGAGTCGGCACTGCAGCCAACTAGACAAGTGATCCCCAACCTTTCTGGCACCAGATACCGGTTTCATGGAAGACAATTTTTCCATGGCCAGGGATGAAGGAGTGCTGGTGGGGAGGATAGGATTGGAGGTGGAGCTCAGGAAGTGATGCTGTGTGGCTGGTTCCTAACAGGCCACAGACCGGTGCCCTTCCTGGCCTGGGGGTTCGGCACCAGGGGACTAGACTACAGACCTCGTTTGATTTCCACCACTCTCTGCAAGCACTCATTTTATTTTTTATCAGAAGATGAGATGCACGCATTTTTGCTCGTCTTTGTGTATCATTACATGACATTTTTTTCACATGTGTAGATTCATATAACCACCACCACAGTCAAGATGCAGAATGTTCCATCTCTCAGAAGAATTCCTGATTCTTCCCCTTTAGAGTCACGTCCTCCCTCTCCTTCCCTCATCCCTGGCAACCTTGTAATTCTCCATTTCTATACTGGGTCATTTCAAAAATGTTAATAGAGTCATACCATAAGTAACTTTGGAGATTGGCTTTGCATGCTCAGCATTATGCCCTATTTGATCCACTCAAGGGTATCAATAGTTCATTACTTGTTACTGTCCAGTAGTATTCCACAGATACAACTTTTTTACTGTATTTTTTTTGTGTGTGTGACAAAGTCTCACTCTGTCACCCTGGGTGGAGTGCCATGGTGTCATAGTACACAGCAACCTCAAACTCTTGGGTTCCAGAGATCCTCTTGCTTCAGCCTCCAGAGTAGTTGGGACTACAGGAGTTGGCCACTGTGCCCTATTTTTTTCTATTTTTAGTAGAGACAGGGTCTCACTCTTGCTCAGGCTGGTCTTCAACTCCTGAGCTCAAACAATCCACCTGCCTGGACCTCCCAGAGTGCTAGGATTACAGGCATGAGCCATTGCGCCCGGCCTACATACACTTTTTTTATTATTAAGCAAAATAATAATAATAATGCAAAGAAAGTAACATTCACATTGTCAAATAAGAGTATGTCTATTATAGAATGCTTTGACTCTGAGGTTCAGTATAGAGTCATCAGTTAACTTCTTCTTATTTTCTTTCCAAAGTCTCAAAAAATAGACAACTAATATTTATAAATAAAAGTAAAAGATAATTTCAAAAAACAGAACATGCCAAATCTTATGCACAATAAAAAAAGAATAAATACTTCAAAATCATTCTACTTAATCTGGATACACTTGATATTAAAATTGGAGAAAATATATTATTTTAAAGGGGAAATTACAAACATATTCCACTTATAAATGAGGATGCAATATCCTAAACAACACATTAACAAGTTGAATTAAAAATTA
>CAUYPK010077530.1:0-73585 GCA_963574355.1 Loris lydekkerianus | reverse complement strand
GTCTTGCTCTGGATCAGACTTTGGCTTAAGGGAATGTTGTGGCTGGTCTGATCTTCTATCCAGACAGCTCAACTCTCTTCCTGTCAGCAGTAAAGGAGGTTTAGCTTTCTTATCATCTGTGTGCTCACTGGAGTGGCACTTCCAATTTGTCTCAGGAGCTTTTTCTTTGCATTCACAGCTTAGCTACCTGTTTGGTCCAGACGTCTATCTCTCAGCCCGTCATGGCTTTCACATGTCTTCCCCATGAAGCCTCATCATTTCTAGCTTTTGGGTTGAGAGACAAGTGACTCTTCCTTTCACTCGAACACTTAGAGGCCGTTGGAAGGTTATTAATTGGCCTGATTTCAAGATTGTTGTGTCTCAGGGAATGGGGGCTCAAGGAGAGGTAGACAGGCAGTGAAGTGGTCACAACACAAACTGTGTTTGTTGATGAAGTTTGCTGCTTTATGTGGGTGTGGTTTGTGGTGGCCCAAATACTTACTGTAGTAATATCAAAGATCCCTGACCACGGATTACCATAACAGATGTAATCATAATGAAAAAGTTTGAAATTTTGGGAGAATTACTGAAATGTGACACAGACATGGAACTTTTTCAAGTTTTTTTGTGTAGAGACGAGGTCTATGTTGCTCAGACTGGTCTGGAACTCCTGGCTACATGGATGCTCCTGTCTCAGCCTCCCTAATTATTGGCATTGTAGATGTAAGCCACTGCACCTGGCCTGTTATTGCAAAATTTGATTATTCTCTTTAAGCAATTAAACCCATCCTGGACTGTCTTCCATGTCATTAAAACTTATTTGAAAATGAAACAAGGAGGCCATTAGGAGTCAGGGCTGGAGGGAGATGTGGCCTTTGAGGTGGGTCACTCAGTATCCAGAGAGTGACTGGGAGGCAGGCCCCAGGGGCGGCTGGGCAGGAGTGGGCACAGCTGCTGTCTAGGACAGTGACCAGCTGGCCAGTGTCACCCAGGCACATGCCCAGCTCCAGCAGCAGCCCGACCCCTCACTAGGAAACCAGCCCTGTGGAGGCTGGAGGAGTCGTTTGTCACACAGTGCTGGATGTGAGGCTGGGGTGGTGGCCGCAGTGAGCTGAGAGCCCAGCATTGCTGCATCCTCCACCCTCAGCAGGGCCTGTGCTGTTTGGCTTTCTTCGCTCCCTGCCTGGGCCTGAGGCACTCCTCTCGGGAGTGACCCCTGGTTCTGGGCATGTTCCTGACTGCTCAGTGGGACCAGCACTGCCCCCTACACACTCTAGTAGCAGGGATCAGAGCAGAAGGGCCTCTGGTAGAGGCCGTGGGAAGAGGGAAGAGCTGGGTCCGCATGGGGGAAAAGAGGCCCTAGCCCTACCTGGGTGCCCTGGTGGAGGGTGTCTTGAGCTCCTGCCTGGGTTCTAAGAGCATCAGCTGGTCACCCCATGCAGCTCCAGTCTAGGCCCTCACTACTCCCTCCAGACCAGCAGTGGCAGCCCACCCAGGTGACCTGCTTTCTTAGGATGGCAGCATGGGCTTCTGAGCCTGCGTGCTTACACTGCCCTGTGTGGTGTCAGGGTTCAGCAGGGCAGAAGTCACTAGTCCTCCTTATCCACCTCCGTCTGCCGTGGCCCTCCCTGGCCCTGACAGCCCCTGAGAGCACCCACACCCTTCGTGTCCCTCCACCTGGCCCCCATGGCATCCTTCAGAAGCACTGGCCCTCACTCCAGCATGTCGGGCTTGCCGGGGAGGGAAGCTGAGCCAGGTGGGCCTCGCTGGACCCCTGCCCTGCCTGCAGGTCATGCAGCACCCTGCAGAGGGGGGCCAGGTGCTGAGCCTCTGCAGCAGCATCAAGGAAGCCCCTGTCAAGGTGGCCGAGATCTGGATTGTCTCCCTGTCCAGCCAGCCCATCGACCACGAGGACAGCGCCATGCAGGCTGGCCCCAAGACCAAGTCTACGGGTGCGTGTGTCCATGGTCTGGGCATGGATCCTGATGTGAGGAGGTGCTCACAGCTGCAGCCACCATCACAATTGGCTCCATGTCCCCGCCCTACCCTTGGACAGACAGGGGGCCCAGGCAGTCCAAAACCCAGGCTGAACAGAGATGCAGGAGGGGCTGTGGGGGTCTCAGGTGGTTCATGTGGGGTCTCGACCTCTCATCCCTCCCCCATTTGCACCAGCCCCACTTGTTGCCCCCATTGGCTTACAAGGCTCCGCTGGGGTCCACGTCCTCATAGCTCCCTCTGGGGCGGGGGTGGGGTGGGGTATCTGTGGTTCCGTAGCTGCCTCATTCCACCAGGCGGAACCTCGAGGCACTGTCTTCTGTCTGCCCATTCCACAGATAATTACTCCGAGGAGGAGTACGAGAGCTTCTCCTCTGAGCAGGAGGCCAGTGACGACGCCGTGCAGGGGCAGGTGACTGAGTGGGGCAAGCCCAGGGTGTGGGGCATGTCCTCCTTTCCCAGGGCTTGGCACGTGGGCAGCGCTCGCCGGGTGTGCCCAGGTGCTGTGTCTGTCTCTACAGGACCTGGATGAAGATGACTTCGATGTGGGGAAACCCAAGAAGCAGCGGCGGCCGCTAGTAAGGACGACGTCCATGACCAGGGTCGGTGCAGACATCATACTAACGCAGGGGCCTGGTGGAGGGGGGGCAGGGTTGGCAGAGGCACCAGTTCTGGGGTCCCAGGACCACCGTGAATGTGTGGAGACCCTACCATGCAGCCTCAGTGGCCAGGTGCTAGGTGCCTGGTGCTTGTTGAAGTAGGTACTAGCTGGGTGGGGATGTCCCATGCCCAGCCCCTGACTGCTGGCCCTGCCAGGTGTTGCTCTCTGCAAAGCTTGGACCATGTGACTGCTCCAAGACCAAGGCCTGGGGAGTCTGTACCTTGGTCTGATCCCAGGTGTGCCTGGGGTGGCTGGCCCCCCTGTTTGCCTACTTTCTGGTGCACCCAGTGCTGCTGGCCCCAGCAGCTAGGGGAAGAGGTATCAGGGTTTTCCTCCTGGAGGAGGGAGACACGAGAGCTGGATGGGCTGACCATCGAGCATGCCTGCCCAAGGGCCCCCCTTGCATCAGCCCATTGCCCATCTCACGCCCTTGTGCAGTGAGGGAGCAGTGAGTCCAGGAAGGGCTATGGAGTCCTCTGGAAGTACCATACGTGGCCACAGGCCATCCCTAGGCCTGGGACTGACAGACCTTGGCCTGTGGTTTAAGATGCTCATGAACTTCTTGTAAAAGTTCGGGGCCCACCCGCCAGTCCATCAGTGTTGCAGTGGTCTGGTCGCCACTTTGTGTTCTGGAGGCAGTGGCCCTATGGCTGTCTCTGATGCCACCTCTTGCCCTGCAGCAGCAGAACTTCAAGCAGAAAGTCGTGGCCTTGCTGCGAAGGTTCAAAGTGTCAGATGAGGTGAGTAAGCTGGGCCCTGCTCACCGCTGCGCCTCCCACACCCTGCCCAGGTCTTGGCTCTGCCAGCTTTTTCAGCGCAGCTAGAAACAGCCTGGAGGGGCCAGCAGCCACCCTGGATCCCTGATGGGTGTCTTAGCTCCAAACATGAACATAGGGGGGAGAACAGGACACCATCGAGGGGCTTGGCCACAGGACTGTGTGTGTATATTTTGTGAATAGGCTTTAACTTGTAAGCAGTTGTGGGTTCATAGCAGAACTGAGCGGATGGTGTAGCGTGCCCGCACACCCCTGCCCTCACAGCCCCCTACTGTCCGCATTCTGTGGGTCTTAAAATTTTCTCCTTTTAGCTTTTCTCTACTTTCTGAATTTTCTGTAATGAGCTTGCATGACTTTCATCATCAAAAAAACAAAACAAAAAAACTCTTTTTTTTTTGAGATGATTAAAAGAAAATTAGTGCCTGCACTCTGGACATAGTTGAGGTAGCACATGTGTCGCTCTGGACACGATAGAGAGATGGCACGTGGATTACTCTGGACACAGTGGGGAGGTGGCACGTGTGTCACTCTGGACACAGTGGGGAGGTGGTACATGTGTCACTCTGGACATAGTACGGAGGTGGCACATGTGTCACTCTGGACACACAGTGGGGAGGTGGCACGTGTGTTGCTCTGGACACAGTGGGAAGGTGGCACGTGTGTCGCTCTGGACACTGTGGGGAGGTGGCACATGTGTTGCTCTGGACACAGTGGGGAGGTGGCACGTGTGTCGCTCTGGACACAGCGGGGAGGTGGCACGTGTGTCACTGGACACAGCGGGGAGGTGGCACGTGTGTCGCTCTGGACACAGTGGGGAGGTGGCACATGTGTCGCTCTGGACATAGTGGGAAGGTGGCATGTGTGTCACTCTGGACACAGTGGGGAGGTGGCACGTGTGTCACTCTGGACACACAGGAGGTGGCACATGTGTCACTCTGGACACACAGTGGGGAGGTGGCATATGTGTTGCTCTGGACACAGTGGGAAGGTGGCACGTGTGTCACTGGGCCTTACAGCAACGTTGCTAGCATGCCTATTGTCCAGGCAGCATGGCCCCCCAATCATGACTGTGCCCACAGGACCACAGCTGGAGCAGCAGGTCTGTGGTGGCCTCCAGCACCTGTGCTCAATAACACTCTTCCCCAGGGAGAGGTGCCACAAACAGGCAGTTCTCAGCCATGTCCGGGCAGTGGTATTTCTGGAAATGGTGTATCCATGGCCAGTTCCAGAGACAGGATAGCCCCAGAGCTGCTGGGTGGTTCAGCAGATCCCTCAGTCTGTGCATCCTGGGGTGGGACACGCCCAAGTCTAGCTGAAGTTGGATATTCTGCCAGCTACCTCCCTAGCAGGGGGCTGTGGGTACTCAGGGTCATATTTTGACCTTGGGGACCTGGGTGATTGGACTGTCTAGACGTGACCTCACCGCCTATGTAGATTTGGTTCTGGGACTTACAACCCAAATTAAAAGCATCTGCCAACATCCAGATGCTGTTTGGTGAAAGGATGCTAATTATGGTCTTTGGAGGGCTCTGTGAATAGCCCTGCTCTGTGCATAGTCCACACAGGTCAACTTGTACCTTAGCTGAGCGACATGGTCTCTGTCCTGATTTCCACCTATCACTCCCTCTCCTGAGAGGGCAAGCCTGTCCCCCTTACAGCTCAGTGTCTGGCTCAGGGAGGCAGAGTGTCCACCCTGTGCCAGGCCCCAGCTGGCACCCCCAGCACCCCTTGGGTGGGCAGGAGAGGCAACGAGGTGAGGTCACCTGCCTAGCTTACCACCCTTTTTAGACTGTTTGAGCTGCTATAACAAACTGCCTTAGACTGGGAAACTTGTGAACAAGCAAAATTTATTGCTTACAGTTCTGGAGACTGGAAGTTCAAGGTCAAGGTACTGACGTAGTCACTTTCTTGCAGAAGGCGCCTTCCATGGAGCTTCATGTGGCAAGAGGTGCTGACAAACTCCCGAAGTCTCATTTCTAAGCCACTGACTCCTTTCTCCAGGGCAGGGCCCTCATGACCAGTCTCCTCTTAATATCATCACCTGGTTATTAGGTCCCAGCCCACAAGTTCTGTAGGTACGGATATTCTGGTCTGGCACGATGTCCAGGCTGACCACAGAGCACCTGCAGGCTCCACTGTTCCAGCCATCGGGCGTCTTGCATCTGATGTGTGATCAGGCAGAGCCTCTGGTCAGGACTCTGGGCTACAAGAGTGAATTTGGGGCAAACTGTATCTTGGAACCCTCAGCTTCAGTTGAATATTTCATACTTTAGTTTCACAAGCATAGGTGCCGCGTCTATATGGTCAATTGGTTTTCAACAAACTTGCCAAATTCATTGGAGAAAAACCTTTTCAACAGAAAACTGAGCCTTGACACAAGTGCACACTGCAAAAATAACTTGAGTGGATCATATTCATAAATTTAAAACCTAAAACTTAAAAATTACTTTTTTTTTTTTTTTAAAGGAGTACTGTTCACCAGGAAAGATGGCTGCTTCTCTCTTTGTTTCTGAGCGGGGGCTCTCTGTGCTGCCCCGGCTGTTCTCAAACTCCTGGACTCAGGCAGTATTTACATTTGAAACTTTAACAAACATTAATTTAATGCTATAAAAATTCTAGAACCAATAGGAAACGTTTTTATGAGCTTGGGTTAAGGAAAGATTTGTTAGGACCTAAAAAGTATGTGGAAAGCAGGAAAAAATTGATACATTGGACTTTATGAACAATAAAAACCATGAACTAAGCCAGACGTAAATGCTGTGTAGTCCCACTCACGGGAAGTCCCCATAGTAGCAGGACGGAGGGGCAGCACTCGGGTGTCCTGGGAACTGGTACTGCTGCACTGCTCACTGCTTACAAGTTCTTAAAATGGCAGATACTACATTTTGTACACATTTTACCACAACAGAAAAGTAGAAATTTGCTTTCTGAAAGATAAATATTGAAAGAACGAAAAGCAAGCTGCATGTTGACAGAAAATATTTGCCAATCACGTATCCAGTGAAGATTTGTATCCAGTATGTTTATAAAGAACTCTTAAAACCCTGTTAAGAAAAGCAACCCAATTTTTTAAATGGGTAAGACTCATACCCTGAACCGACAAAACTTTTTTTTTTTTTTTTAATTGAAGAATATATGAATAAGTAGAAAGACATGCTGGACCATAGAATTAATGGTGACTGTACTCCCCAAACTGATCTACAGGTCAGCATAATCCCTGTTAAATTTCCAGCTGCTTTTTGCAGAATGTGACCAGCTAAAATTTATATATAAAAGCAAGAGACTCAGAATAGCCCAGCAGTCTTGAAAAAGAGTAAAGTTGGAGGACCTAATGCGTGCCACGTTCAGAACGCACTGCGAAGCCACAGCATTCATTGTGCCGCTGGGCCCTGCTACAGGGAGGTGTGCGGTTTGCGGGGGTGAGGGGAGGAGAGGGCCAGACAGTGACCCCTACTGAGGGCTAGCTGATGCTCCACAAGGACCTCTAACCTGTTCATGAGAAAGAGCAGTCTTTTCAGCTAATGTTGCTGTAACCACTGGATGTGCATGTATAAAAGAAGGAAGCTAGACCCTTTCCTGTACCGTATTAAAAAATTAACTCCAAACAAGCCCTGGCAATGGCGAGACCCCGTCTGTATGAGAAGTATTAATAGAAAAATTATCAGGTACAGTGGCTCACCCTGTAGTCCTAGCTACTCAGGAGACTGAGGCAGGAGGATCACTTGAGCCCAGGGTTTCAAGGCTGCTGTGAGCTGTGATGATGACACAGCCCTACAGCCTGGGAGACAGATTGAGACCTTGTCTATTAAAAAAAAATTAAATGAAAATGGGCAAAGGCTTTATGTGAATAGAGGTGTCTCCAAAGACAGCATGCAAGTAGCTAGTAAGCTTGTGATCATTATCACTGGTTAGTAGGGAGATAGAAACCCCAAGTGTGGTTAGTTAGCGCAGTACCCCCAGGGAAGGCTGGGGCCACTTACTGCTGGGGGGCATGTGAACAGGTGTCACCACTGTCCCAGCAATCACTAAACTCCTAGCAGTTCTCAAGTTGTGACTTCAGGGAGGTGAAGACTTCTGTGTGCACAGTGACTATTGTGCTGGTGTCCATGTTGGCTTCATCTGTATCAGCCAGACCCTGGGACATGCAGATAGCTGTGAACTCGTGGTTTGTCAGGTCGTGGGTAGCCCTGGACAGCAGGACACAGCTGCACCCAGAGGCTGCTCACTGGTTCCTTTCACGATGTCCCAGCAAGGGCAGCACTGAAGCCACAGAAGGCAGGGGCAGTTGCCTGGGGATGGGGGAGGTACTGAACACTGCAAGGCAGGGTCTTTGCAGGTGAGAAGAATATCTGTCTTTTGATGGTGGCAGTCACATGACTGTACGTGCCTGCTGGGCCATCTGTGCTCTGCGCTTCTTCCACACCCTGTCCCTTCACGCGCCTCTGTGGCAGCTGTGGGGGTGACATATGCATCTGCACATGTGCGTCTGCAGGGATAGCCCTGGCCCAGCCTCATGGGCCTGCCATCCCTGCAGGTCCTGGACTCGGAGCAGGACCCTGCAGAACATGTACCCGAGGCAGAGGAGGATTTGGATCTCCTGTACGACACACTGGACATGGAGAACCCCAGCGACAGCGGCCCTGACATGGAGGACGATGACAGCGTCCTCAGCACCCCCAAGCCGAAGCTCAGGTGAGCTTCGTGGGCAGGGCTGTCCTGAGGGCCGGGGGCCGGGTGAGCTGTGCGGTCAGGGCCAGGCAGGGCTGTCCTGAATGATGGGGGCAGGCTGCCGGCTTCCTACACACCACCCTGTGCTGGTGGACCATGCTGAGCCTTGGCATAGTTGGCAGGGCCCCTGGACAGTTCCTGCAGGCTAGGTGGGAGGTGCCATGCACAGCGGGCAGGGGGAGCACAGGCCACGTAGCTCTGCCATCACAGCAAGTGCCTGGGGACTGTGTGCTCTGGACCAGGAGGGTCCCTGGGGTGCTGGCTGGGCAGGGGCATGGCCCTCTCTCAGGGAGAGTTGGTGGAAGAGCATACGGGGAGCTGCAGAGACCATACAGGCAAAGGGTGGATGGTGGTACTGCCTCTATGAGGGTGGGACAGGGGTTCATGGGATGGCCTGGCCCAGGCAGGAGGGAGGAGGACAGGCGTCCATTGGGGGACCTGGGCCAGGCAGGAGAGAGGAGGACAGGGTCTGTTGGGGGGCTGGGCCAGGCAGGAAGGAAGGGAGCAGATTGCTAGATCTAGCAAGAGAGAAGTGAGGACGGGTGGGGAGCAGGGTAGGAGGAAGGACATAGAGGCAGGTCTACCTCACAGTTTGGCCGTGGACTCTTGGGAGGCCCCAGCTGCTGACAGGACAGAGAAGTAGGGGAGGCCAAATTGGAGCAGGGGTAGGGTTTTCTGCTTTTTAACCTGAGCAGTGCAGAGAAGCAGACGTGGGGGCTCACAGGGGCCTCTGACAGCTCGCATGGCTCCTTTGGATGGCCTGTGTTGTCCAGACCTCTCCTCACCACGCCATGTGACAAGGCCCACATGGTGGAGCCCCTGGTCCTCCAGCCTGCCCATTTGTGGTCCTAAGTGCTCACCCTCAGGGCAGCGTGTCCTGAGCCTCATTGCCCAGGCGGCAGCCCAGACATGGGTGTGGGACCTGCTCAGTGGTCAGTGCGAACAGTCCTCCAAGTCCCTCTGAACCTGCCAGCCTCTGCTCTGCACTCTTGTGCACTCATGCTTCCTCTGTGAGGGGTTTGCACGTGTTCCCCCTGTGGCCAGTGAGCTGGCCCTGCTTGCAGCTGACACTGGGGCAAAGTGGGTTTTAAGGTGCTGTTTTCTGTGACTGCAGAGCAGGTAGATGAGCTGAAAAGTGGCCTCCAGGTGGCCTGGCATCTAGTGTGGCCAAGCTCCTGCACCTATGCTCCCCCTGCGCTGGGCAGGGCAAGAGAGGGTGGGACCACACAGGTTCTGCAGGAGCCGACTTCCTATAGCAGCCCTGCTATGTGCCAGGCTAGCCCCCAGGCACAGCAGGACACCTGGTGAGTGATGCTACCTTCTTCCCGGCCAGGCCATACTTTGAGGGCCTGTCCCACTCCAGCTCACAGACAGAAATAGGAAGCATCCACAGCACCCGGAGCCACAAGGAGCCCCCCAGCCCAGTGAGTGGGAGTCCTCACAAGCCTTCGGGGGGAGCAGGGTGGGGCCAGCACAGATGGAAGGTGCCTAGCTGGGCTGTGGTGTGGTGATTCTCCTGGTATGGCCTGGGCTCAGGCCCCTGCCCTATCTGAGATGTCTCCTCTTCATCTGCCTGGCTGCCTCTGAGCCCCAGTACCTCTGCCTGGAGTGAGGTGGCCTTGGCACCCACAATTGAACACGGCTGATTCCCATTTTACCTCCTAGGCTGACGTGCCCGAGAAGACCCGGTCCCTGGGAGGCAAGCGGCCAAGCGACGGCGTCTCTGACACAGTGGCCCTTGTAAGCGGCTCACAGGCCCAGAGAGGCCCAAACCCTTCACCCAGACCAAGGACCACATCAGCTCCAGCGGGCCCTACCTGTGGGTGGGAGTCTCACAGGGCCTCCGTCTCTGCGCAGCAGGGTACACCCGTGTCCTGGGAGCCGTCAGTGCAGCCCGAGGACAGCCCCGAGGCAGAGGCCTCCACCCTGGACATGTTCACCGAGAAGCTGCCACCCAGTGGGAGGATCACCAAGACAGAGTCCCTGGTCATCCCCTCCACCAGGTGATGGGGGTTCTGTGCTGTGAGTGGGCAGACCAGGGCAATACCGGCCCACAGGAGGGGATGGTGGTCAGAGGGCTGCCAGTCAGGGTTGAGTGCCCCGTAAGGCAGATCCAGGCCTTGGGGAGCTGGGCCAGCCCTACATGTGCTTATAGCCAGTTGAGGGCAGTTGTTTCCAGGGTGGAGCTGGGCCAGGGAGGTAGCTCACTGTTGAAGCCTGCTGTGGGCCAAGCCCAGGGAGGATTGGGCAGCACAGGGCGGTGTGGCTTCCTGGTGGGGGTGCCCCTGAGGTCTCTCACAGTCCCCTCTCCTGCCCCACCACCCCATCTTGGTCAGATGAAGGGTAGTCCCTGAGTTCTTAGCAGCCTGTCTGGGCTCCCACCAGCCCCTCCCCATCCATGGGTGTCCCCCTGCCCCTGCCCAATCTTCTCTCCTGTGGTGGCTTCAGTTTAAAGTGTTGTGTAGCAGTAGGCATCCTGGGGGCACCTTGTGAGCCCCACTTGGCACGACCCCCCTATGATGTGTCACCGGCTGCCCCATCACTTGCTACAGCCTGGGGTCTCACTTAGGGCCAAGGGCAGACAAGCTTGCATCCTTCCTGCAAGCCCTGCTCTCCACCCCTATCAGAGCCCCACTCACAGAGGGCCCAAGGGTCAGGTAGCTTCTGTAGGATTTGGATTTCATGTTTCTGTGATATTTGGGATCTTCCAGAAGCAGCAAGTGTAGCTGCTGGCATTTACATGATGGGGGTGCTGGGAAAGGGTCACCATGATGGCTTCAGTGCCCAGTCCTGGCCTACACTAGCTCTGTCCCAGCTCCAACCCAGGTGGGCAGGGTGAACTCTGGCTCTGGTTCCCAGGGGTGCCAGCAGAGCCAAGTGCCAGGTCTCCTCCAGGCGGCCCATGGACTGCCCATCAGGGACTCTCTGATGTCCTTTCTGCCCCACCGTTGAGAAGCAGTCCTCAGTGGGCAGCTGTGATGGGTAGCACTGTGAGCCCCTGACCTGGCCCTGCCTTGACAGGTCCGAGGGAAAGCAGGCTGGTCGTCGGGGCCGGAGTACATCCCTGAAGGAGCGGCAGCCAGCGCGGCCACAGAGTGAGCGGGCCAACAGCCTGGACAACGAGCGCTGCCCAGAGTCTCGGAGCCAGCTGCAGGTGCGGAGGACGGGTGGAGAGAAGCAGGGCATTGGGAACCTGGATCCCTCCTGCTGTAGTACCAGCCTGTCAGGGAGCCTGTGTGGGCCCAGGAGGCGTGTCCAGCGGCTCCTGCCGCCTTCCTGGTCTAGGGCAGCCCAAGCACTCAGCTGTGTGGGCCTAGGCAGCTTCTGTGATGATCAGCCTCACCTGCTCCCGAGCCTCCACGGCTACGGGGGCTGGTGGAGGTCGCTACTGGCACCAGGCCTGGGGAGGTGAGGGTAGCATCACTGTTCTTTCCTGTGTGGATGGGCCTCGGCATCCGCAGATCCCCCGGAAGACGGTATATGACCAGCTGAACCACATCCTGATCTCTGACGACCAGCTTCCCGAAAACATCATCCTGGTGAACACCTCTGACTGGCAGGGGCAGGTGGGTAGGGGCCTGTGGGGCACAGGGTGGGCACGTGGGGGCCTGTACTCTGCCCATGAAGATCATGGTGGCTGGGGCGGCATCTGTGGCTCAGTGAGTAGGGCACTGGCCCCCATACACTGAGGGTAGTGGGTTCAAACCCAGCCCTGGCCAAATTAACAAAAAATTAGCCAGGCGTTGTGGTGGGCACCTGTAGTCCTAGCTACGTGGGAAGCCGAGGCAAGAGAATCGCCTAAGCCCAGGAGCTGGAGGTTGCTGTGAGCTGTGTGATGCCATGGCACTCTACCAAGGGCCAAAGTGAACTCTGTCTCTTAAAAAAAAAAAAAAAAAAAAAAAAGATCATGGTGGCAGGGGCTCAGCATTACCAGCATTCCCACCTGGCCATGTGCCAGAGCCAGTGGTGTGTTTGCCTGGACATGCCTCTGAGGTGGGGGTGGCTGGGTGGCTGAGCTGAGGTCAGCTTCGACCTGTCTTCCACCCAGTTCCTCTCGGACGTCCTGCAGAGGCACACGCTCCCTGTGGTGTGCACGTGCTCCGCAGCCGACGTGCAGGCCGCTTTCAGCACCATCGTCTCTCGGATACAGAGATAGTGAGTCCTGTGCCTCACCCCTGGGCTCTACCTTATGTGCCCCCTGCCCCTAGACAGGGAACACCCAGAACCCTGGGCTGTGGGTAGCCCAGAGTTGCACTGGCCAGTCTTCCCCAGTTCCAGCAGTTTCCCTGGACTCCACATGGGTGGTCACTGGACTGAGGATAACTCCTCTGAACTGCTGTTTCCTCTTTCCCACCCACCTGGGATCACAGCTGCAACTGCAATTCCCAGCCCCCCACGCCCGTGAAAATTGCAGTGGCAGGGGCTCAGCATTACCTCAGTGCCATCCTGCGGCTGTTTGTGGAGCAGCTGTCTCACAAGACCCCTGACTGGCTGGGCTACATGCGCTTCCTCATCATACCACTGGGTGAGGGCTGCAGGGTGACTGTCTGGCAAGCGCTGGGCCTCCCAGGGGGCGGGCAGGGGCGAGCTGGGCAGGCTGGGCAGGTGGGTGGGCAGGGGCGAGCTGGGCTGCCTGGATGGACAGGGCAAGCTGGGCAGGTGGGTGGGCAGGAGCAAGCTGGGCGGCTGGGCGGCTGGGCAGGTGGGCACCACTATTTCATGCTCATCGTTGCCCATGCTCTGCGTACTATGCTGATGCCTCCTGACTAAATATGCAAAGCGGGGTGGGCTGGACAAGGCTGTGCCCACCCAGCTGGCCTCAGCTATGTGTCTGGGTCCTCTGCCAGGATACGTTGAACGGCACAGCATGGGTATCCAGTGCTCAGTGATGAACCCTTTCGGGGTTATCAGGGTGTTGTATAGTTGAATTCTATTAATTCTTGTGCTTCATATAGCTCATGATGTTAGAAAACAAACTTATCCAACCTTAATTCAAGTCGTGAGGAGTTGACACCTCGCCCCCTCAGGCTCGGCATGCCACTGAAGCACCTCGTGGTCACGGGTGCCTGGCGGGTGCTGGGCAGGCATCCTTAGTGCAGCACAGGGATGGGACAGAGGGGGCGGCAGCCCTACTCCATGGCTAGAGTGGAAGGGACTGTGTGGCTTTGTGTCCCATGTGTGGTGACAGCCCTCCCTGGTGTGCAGGGTCCCACCCCGTGGCAAGGTACCTAGGCTCTGTTGACTACCGCTACAACAACTTCTTCCAGGACCCCGCCTGGAGGGACCTGTTCAGCAGGCTCGAGGCCCAGAGTGCTGGTGAGGCCAGGGCTGCTGGGGGGGTCCCTCCTGCCCATACCCTGCACCTCCACTGGGGTCCAGTCTCCCAGACTTTCTTCCTGCATCGTGCTCAGGCTCAGCCTTTGGGGAACTGGGGCAGATGGGCAGGTGGGCCAAGCTGGGACACCTGTCACCCTTCTACCCAACTTCAGAGCTTATTGGAGAATGTGGGGCCTGTCTGGGGAAGGGGAGGAGACCTTGCCATGTGCTGGGACCACCTCAAGAGTGGAGTGCAGAGGGTCCCTCAGCTGCAGCCAGCACTCAGGCCTGGGACCCCCATGCAACCAATGGGAACTGTCCCCCACCGCTACATCTCAGTCCACCACTGCCTCCCCTCATGCAGTGCAGGACACGCCGGACATTGTGGCACGCATCACTCAGTACATTGCAGGAGCCAACTGTGCCCACCAGCTCCCCATCGCGGAGGCCATGCTGACCTACAAGCAGAAGAGGTAACACAGTGGCCCTGGGTTGTAACAGGTGCAGAAAGCACTAAGCAAGCAGTGTGCTAGTGCACTCCAGATGGGGTGAGAGCAAGTGGGCATGTTTCAGACCGTCCCCAGTTTTGTGCACTTTGACGTCTCCAGTGATATCAGTTGGCAGGATACCTGTCAGGACCCAGCAGGGCGGTGGTGGCCCAGCCCCTCTATCCGAACACAGGTGTCCTGCAGCCTGGGTGTCCTGACTGGGAGTGGCTGTGTCCTTGGGCCTGTTGAGGGAGGGTGCCGAGCTTTTGTTCTCATGTGCTCAGAGTGGAATAAACAGCGCTTGGGAGCCCAAGCCTGGGCTTGGGTCTAGCAGTCCTTGCCTGGTACCACCTTAAACAGCTGGGCGATTTCACTTCTCTGGTGTCTCTGGACTAAGAGCTGAGCCACAGCCTGGTAGGGATAGCTGTCAGCTGCCCACCAGAGCCTAGCTGTCCTGGGTTCTCCCTGGTGGAGGGGCTGTGCCACTCCACATGAGGCCTGATTGAGATCACAACCACTGCCCCAGAGCAGGCAGGTGGAGACTCACTGCGACCCCAGGAAGATGAGCCCAGGGCCCCTCACTGTTCCTGAGAGCGTCTTAATTATCTGTGTTTTCTCTTTTGGTGGCTTTCTAAAAAGGAAAAAGCATTTTCATTTTGACTTTACCCTAAGGTATGGCTCAAGTCTGCATCCTGCCCAATTTGTCCCCAGGCTGGTCTTCAAGGCTTGTTTAGCAGCGTCCCTGACTGAGTTTGCTCTTCCTCCCTGACACCCTTCCTCTAAGCTGGGAGCAGGTGAGGGGAGCAGGTGAGGCGGCCCCAACAGGCCAGAGTCCTTGTGCCCTGAAAGGCAGATGCATGCCTTTTCCTAGGGTCCAGCCCCTCACCTAAGTCAGGAGAGCAGCAGATGGACTCTCTGGGGTCTGTGCCAGGGTGTCCATTTAGGAGGTGACCAGATACAGCCCCTAGTGAGGCCCTGTGTGTGTGCAGCCAGGAAGCCACTGGCCGACATAGCATCCAGGTGGCCTCAGGCCAGCCTTGCTTCCCATACCTCACTGTCAGCTACTGACAGCCCCAGAAAGGGGTCAAGGCAAGAGGCTGAGGACCACACCCAAGGAGATGGAGCAGTCAGTGGCCATGCCCGGAGCTGCCTGCCATACCCAGAGGGGCATACCCAGAGGGGCCTGGCAGAGGGTCCACAGAGGGCTGTCCTGTCACAGCTCACCTGGAGAGGCGGCCAGACTACTGAGACTCCTGAATGGGGTAAGGTGGTACCTAGGCTCCGTCCAGATGGCTCTACCCTCATGTTCTGAGCCCAGTCTGGGTGCCCCACAGCTGTGCCCCACTCCGTGTGCAGCCAGTGCCCTTTTCCTAGAGAAACAGCTACAGCTACCAACACAGCCTGCCCAAGAGAATAGGGCAGTGTCTTCTGCCCTGTGTCTTAAGTCACTCACTGTCCTGGAAAAAGCTGCCCACCCTCCCTCCCCCAGTGCAGTGTAGTTGGGTCCCTGGGGGCCTCCTTGCTGGACATGCTGCAGGCCCAAAGGCCATCATGCAAGAAGCACCTGGGATCATGAAAGGCTGTGGGGCTGGCCCTAGACAGATAGGAGGAGTCTCAGCACCCCACCCATCCTGCTAAACAAGCTTCAGTGGGAGAGAAAGACCAGCCGTGGGACCTCCCTGCTGACCCTGTGGCCAGCTACACCAGCTGCTCCCTGTTGGCTGTGGCGCGAGAGCCTGCAGCATGCACTAGCTGCCGGCTGATGCTTCTCGTCCATCTGTCCTGGGGTTGGCTCATCCAAAAGCCAGCCAGGGCTTTAGACCTGGCCTACTTGCACCCTGTGCCTCCATCCCTGCTGCTGCGTGACAGTGGTGACACTAGCTGCCTGGGTGGGGGTAAGCTGGAGCCCTGGATAGAGCCTGGGCCTGGCTAAGGCCCAGAGTGCTGGTGGGGCAGCAGCAGCCATTATCTGGCTTGAAAGAGGAAACACTTTGTTTGCCTGGAGTGGTCAGCCAGGGTGCTGAGAGAGGGTTGGCAGAGGGCACAGACCGCCCCCCAGCAGAGTCCCTCCCGGCACCTGCCACCCTCCCCCCAGACTGGGCTCACCTGGACCGTCTGTAGGGGTATGTCCCTGCCCACCTCTCCCCTACTGCAGACCATCAGGAACAGGCTTACCTGAGGGTGGATGGCCTAAAGTCAGGGCCAGTTTGAGTGGTGGAAGGGGCTTCTCAGGCATCCAGACAGTGCCGCTGGGGTCATATAGAGCACACCTCTGGATGTCTCCTCTCCATGGCCTGGGCAGCCCCCATAAGCCAGACTTATGACGGTTATCTCCTGAGGGCACACTGAGGTCTTGGCAGCCCCTCTGTGTCCAGGGTCAGAGTAGGGGTCTCAAGGCCACCAGTGTCACCCCTGTCACGCCAGCCCGTGTCCAGTGCTGGGTGCTGTCTGCATGGCCCAGAGGCACAGCTTGGCTTTGAGAGTCCCAGCAACACCCTTGTGTCGTGGCGTTTTGCGCGCTGACCTCAAGGCTGAGCATGGACGAGGGGCCACTCTTCTGGGTGGGGTATAGTTCTTCAGAGGCCAGTGTCCCTGGGGATTGGAGCTGCCCATGGTCTGGGGACCAACAGACACCTACCTGGCTTCTGTGACTTCTGTGACCTGGAGGGGCTCAGGCCAGACCTGCCAAAGAGGACAGTGGGCAAATGGGGATGGAGCCTGGGTGGGCCCAGGGCCAGGAGGCTGCCCAAACTGCAGAGGGAGGTGTGGGTGCAGGACTCACATTGTTTTATGTACTTGAAATAGTAGAGGAAAACATGTTTCAACTATGTTCTCAGCAATGAAGGGAAGGCTGGGAACTCAAGCCTCTTCATCACAGTGGACAGATCATCTGTTACATGCCAAGGCCTTGGCTAAGCTTTTGGGGTGGGTCTGGAGATGCTGAGGGCTCTCTGCCAGGGCTCCTGTCTCCAGGCTGCCTGGAGAACGGCAGGCCCTGCTGGCTACTGTGAAGATGGGAATGCTTGCTAGGACCAGCCTTGGGAGGCTGCACGTTGAACATGTGGTCTGGGCCAGCCCCTAGGTGAAGGCCACTTGTTCAGTTGTGGACACATTGTGGGAGGTGTGGGGCACAACTTCTATCCCACCGTCTCCTGGGGAGGGGCTGCTGGCTGCTGCCGGAGCAGGCAGCCGTGCCAGGTGTCTGGCAGAGGACTCATGACAACACCGGGTGAAGAGGGTGCTGCTAGGTAAGCCATCGGTGTCCAGCAGAGGACTGTCCATGGGACACCCGTGGCCTGGCAGTCAGTTACCTGGAACCCAAGGGAAGCCCTATCCCTGAGCCTCTGCCGGCCTTCCACAGGCTGTAGATGTGCTTTGTACCACACACATGAGAGTCTCCACCTAGGGCACTCTACCACTCATCAAGCTCAATCATTTGGAGAAATGAGAGAGAAGGAGTGGACCTGACAGAACTGCCCTGGGAGACAGCAACAGCTGCCAATACAGCCTGCCCAAGGGAATAGGGCAGGTGGTACCTGTGTCCCCTACATGCTGGTCACAGGACCTCTGAGGCCAAAGAGGGAAGGCCTCTCCTGTCAGTGATTGGCTGCCTATGGCCTCGTGTCCTGCACGTGGGCGTGTTGGTGTCGGAAGGGATGCAGGTGTCCTGTGATGGCCAGGGCAGGCAGAGTGGGAAAGGATGAGGCCAGGAGAGCTGCTCGTGCCCTGGGGTGTCACATGCTGTGGAAGTGGCTGAGGAGCGCCTAACCATCTGTTTTCCTTGCTCTTAGCCCTGACGAGGAGTCCTCTCAAAAGTTCATTCCCTTTGTTGGGGTGAGTACTACCTGCTTTCCCTGCTTTGAAAACCACTAACCTGCCAAAATGTCTTTTATAGTCAGAATGTTTTTGAAGGATTCCCGGAAGGTCCTCATGAGTTTGAGCTAGGGACTTGTCTTTATGGTGCTGTCTCACAGGGCTTGTGGGCCCAGGTGTGTTGGTTCCCCAGCTCTGCTGGGGTGGGGGGGTGTTGCCATGTGGAAGCAGAGGTCCCCATCAGGTTGAGGGTGAGGGTTGAGATCTCAGTTCAGCCATGGGCATGGAGGCACCTGGCCCAGTCTCTTGGGAAGAAGACTTTGGCCACCTTAGGGGGGGTGTCTTTTAGGGGCCCCAGGACTAGGTGCTTCTTTCCTTGCCAGTTGCCTGGTTTGGGGTTGGAACCTGCATATTTGTACAGCCACCTTGTGGCCAGCAGCAGCCACACTGCACCTGACAAGTCTTAGACCCTATCCCCATTCCCACAGCCTTGGGGCAGCACCTGCCAACAAGCCAGGCCCTCCAACCAGGTCCTGGTCTTGCTGGAGAGCTGGGCCTGGCCAGTCATATCGATACAATCTCTTACTTCCTTGAGGACTGGCCACAGGGAGAGAGCAGTCCTGCTGAGGCTGAGCATCCTCAGTCTGGTGTGCCCCTCACGCTGCCCTGACCTGCACAGATGGGTGGGACCAGGACCACCCTGGTAGTGCATGTGCTTTGGACATGGCGGCCCGTAGCTGTGGGGAGGCAAGAGCCTACCTAGGTCTGAGCCCCAAGGTGTGAGCTCTGGAGGGCAGGGCAGGGGGCTGGCTGACACCCCACAGCTTCCATAGCCAGCGTTGCTTTCTAGGTTGTGAAGGTTGGAATTGTGGAGCCATCCTCAGCCACATCAGGTAACCCTTTCCCACCCTGGGGCCTAAGGTCAGGTGGTCCCAGTGCCCTAGTGGGCACCCTGAGCCCAGAGAGCACCATCACTCTTGTCCTGAGGGCCATCCTGGCCCTATGGCCCAAGATCAGCTTTATCCCTGGCCTCACCGTGCTGCCTTGCTTAGCATGGAGGAGCAGCCCCCAATGGGGGGTGGCTCCTACAGAGGGGACTGGCCGTGTGGGGAGCAGCCACTGTCCTCACGAGGCCCCCACACCAGAGCAGGCCAGGCAGCCTGCTCAGCGTAAGCAGGAAGCTGAGCCTCAGGGCCACTTGGCCTCCTAGCCCCTCCTGGTCAGAGGACCTGGCACTGCCTGGGCAGGGCAGTGGGTGGACTCACCCTGGCCTTTGACTTCTCAAAGGAGACTCGGATGATGCAGCCCCCTCTGGCTCTAGCGTGCTATCTTCCACCCCACCGTCCACGTCTCCTGCAGCCAAGGAGGCCTCACCTACCCCACCTTCCTCCCCATCGGTGAGCGGAGGCCTGTCGTCCCCCAGGTAAAGGACCACACTGCTCCCATTTTACTCTGTGCTTCCATCTGCCTCTGTTGTCCACCCTGAGTCACAGCCATCTCCCGAGGCACCCTGCTTGGCCCCAGGGGAAAGGAAGGAGCAGGTGGAGGCTTTGCAGGACAGCTGAGCCCAGCTGTCCGTCTTTTGCCACAGAACCATGTGGGGCCTGTGCCTCCCTCTGAGCAGTGTAGGGACCAGCAGTTGGGGCTTTAGAAGCAGGCTGAGGCAGAAGGTCCAGATAGGCCTCTGCTCTGACAGCTGGTGCCTGGGCCCTGGAGTGGAGCTCACCCAAACAGAACCAAGTTGCCCTGGGGGCTGCAGCCTGAGGGTGAAAGCCAGGTGTGCTACTAGGTGGACATCCAGGGCTCCCCCAAGTGCAGTTCAAGGAGCTTGTGGGCAAGCTACCTAAGCTGCAATTTTGTTGCTGGCACCCTGTTAATTTGTACGGGGTACTCCTGAGTGACCAGGGTATGCAGGTGGCTCCAGAGAGCCTGCTCTAAGCACTGGCTCTCTTTGACCTGGAAGTGGGAGTGAGTGCTCACTGTGACTTGTGGCCCATGATTGGTACACTGACTAGAGACACATTTGTGAGCACCTCCCTCTGCCTTCCTAGCCAGGGTGTTGGCGCTGAGCTGATGGGGCTGCAGGTGGACTACTGGACGGCTGCACAGCCCACGGACAGGAAGAGAGATGCCGAGAAGAAGGACCTGCCCGTCGCCAAAAGCACGCTCAAGTGCACCTTCCGGTCTCTGCAGGTCAGCAGGCTGCCCAGCAGTGGTGAGGCTGCGGCCACGCCCACCATGTCGATGACCGTGGTCACCAAGGAGAAGAACAAGAAGGGTGAGGCAAGCGGGCTGGGTGGCCGGGAGTGGGGGAAAGTGCAGACAGCTGCAGGGAGTGCACACCCTGAAAGCACTGAGAGTCAGGGCCACTTCCAGCCTTAGCCCTGGGCAGGAGGGTGGCCTCCCTGATTTCTGAGGCTGTGTCTAGCAGAGCCCCTGCAGCTCCCCTCACCCCCTTGGGCTGTTGCGCTCCTGCCTGCACCGTATAGAGTTGCTGGCCAGCCTGGCCTGAAGGAGCAACGAGACCACGGCCAGGCTTTTTCCTCTCAGTGATGTTTCTGCCCAAGAAGACGAAGGACAAGGATGTGGAATCCAAAAGCCAGTGCATCGAGGGCATCAGCCGTCTGATATGCACAGCCAAGCAGCAGCAGAACATGCTGCGGGGTGAGCACAGCCTCCCTGAACAGGGTTTGTCTGTCTCTGTTAGTAAAGTATGGAAGGAGCTCAGAGCATCTTGGGGTGTTTTGAAAATTTTACCACATAGGGCCAGTGCCTGTGGCTCAAGGAGTAGGGCACCAGCCCCATGTACCAGGGGTCGCGGGTTCAAGCTTAGCCCCATCCAAAACTGCAAAAAAAAAATGAAAAAAAAATTTTTTTACCACATAACCAGGCACTATGGCCCACACCTGTTATCCTAGTGCTTTGGGATGCCAAGGTAGGAGGATCACTGAGGCCAGAGTCCAAGACCAGCCAGGTAACATAGTGAGACACCCGTTTCTATAAAATAAAAAATTAGCCAGATATGGTGGCCTGCGCCTATAGTCCCAGGTACTCAGGAGGCTGAGGCAGGAGAAATGATGGGCCCAGGAGTTAGAGGCTGCAGAATGCTGTGATGTTGCCACTGCACCCAAATCTGGGTGACAGGGAGGCCTTGTCTCACAAAAATCCCCCCAAACAACCAACCCACCATAACAGTCTCAGTGTGCCCTGCTACGGCACTGATGTCCAGCCACTAGCTTTTCAAATTCTGAGAAAGTTTTTCAGTTCTTTGTGAATTTTAAAAATACTGATGTGTGATCTGCAGTGGGGAAAGCCATTCTGCACTCAGCTCTTCAGAGAGGGGATTCTCAGAGCCTGTCCTCTCAGGATGCCTTCCTGGGCAAGGCTGCCCTGAGGGATTCTGTTTTAAGTGAGGAGCATTGGGTTGGGCCTGTGCTATCCCCTCCCTGGCACCTGGTGCGGAGAGGATGGTGTGGATAAACAGCCCCAGGACACAGGTCCACTGTGGCCTTGGGGTGGGGGGCAGGGCACCCCTGGAGCCCGGGGGCTCTTGAGGGTGTTGGTGCCTGCCCGGACCAGGTAGCCACCCTGCCAGGTGGGCTGAACAGGTCTGGTGAGCAGGTGGGCGGGCAGTCAGGCCTCTTTTCCTGCAGTCCTCATCGACGGTGTGGAGTGCAGTGATGTGAAGTTCTTCCAGCTGGCCGCCCAGTGGTCCTCCCATGTGAAGCACTTCCCTATCTGCATCTTCGGACACTCCAAGGCCACTGTCTAACTTCTTCAACCAAGGGGATCCATGTCCTGTCTCACAGCAGCCACTGCACCTGGAGGGCCCAGCTATATTTCTGCTAACATTTCAGTTTATGACAGAGACAAATACTTAAAAAACGCAAAGACAAACAGTCTTAAGTATGAATGTGCTCACAACTTGGAAACTAACAGGCCGCTCCCTGCTGGGAGGAGTGACCACTCTGCTTGTTAACCAGAAAGTTCCGGCGGGCAGCTGGGAGGCCAAGTTGAGGATTGCAGCAGGTGCTCTGGCCTCAGGAGCCACCCAAAACCCCACAAGCCAGGGGGCTTCTTGCCTTTGTGTCCTGCCCTCCCCAAAGCCAAGACTCTGCTTCCTCAGTGAGCCTGGGTCAGGTACAGGCCACAGAGCTTGGTGGCCAGAGGCCGAGGAGCCTAGGGCCCACTTAAGTGCCCTGGTGGGGGGGTGTCCTGAGTTATCCATCAGAGTCACCTGCCTGAGAGCCACCCCCAGCGTCGCCCACTCGTGGTTCCCAATAAACTCCGGCCTCATGGCGGAGGTTTTATAGTAGCAGATATTTTTAATGCTTTTAAATACATGTTAAAATGTAGCTGCCAAATAGATGTTGCTCTTCTGAAGTTCCCGTGGAGCTGGGCAGAGCCAGCAGACGCCTGTCCCACTTCGCCGAGCCCCTGCCCACCATTCTCACCTTCCAGCACCTTCAGGCTATTTGTGAGATGCTGCTGTTGCTTCTGTGCCATGTCACTGCCCTCAGCTCAGCAAGCACAGGGCCTCTCCGGCCCTAGGCAGCCCTAGCAAATGTCCCAGAGTCCAGCCCAAGAGACAGAGGTGGCTGGGGCTGGTCTGAGTCTCCCCCTGGCTCTCCTCAGCTCCCTGGGAGTATATAGAGCCAGCTGTGTGCGCTGAGATCTGGGGTTGTGCATGTGGGGACAGCTGTGAGGCATGTGTGTGTCATGTGCAGGAGCCATGTGGCCAGGGAAAGCTGGAGCAGTTGAACTGACCAGAGAGGCCGTCCCTTCAGAGCCATGGGTTTAGCCAGGTAACCCCTGCAGGACTTGGCGCTTCTCTAGAGCAGGCTCCATAGAGGGTTATTTTGCACTGGGGTCCCATCCCGGCTGGCACCTGCCTTGCCACACACTAGGTGAGAGGTAACCCAACTGCCACCTGTCTGTGCTGCCTGCTGTCCCACGAGGGAGGGGTGCTCCCTCAGTCCTGCCTCCCTCGACAAGCCTGTACCTTGGAGTCTCCACGCAAAGAGCCTACCCAGCTTTTGTTCCCTTGAAAGCTGTGGCCTACATAGGTACATGGGGCTCTGGGCCTTGTTTCTTGGGATGGAGAGCTGGCCAAGGCTGTGCTCAGAAAAAAGTACCGAGCAGAGGGCAGACTGAGAACAGCAGCAGAGCCACTGGTGGAGTGACTACCCTCTGTGGAGTGACAGATGGCCTACTTTTCTTACCTATGACTTACCTGCCCCCATATGACCCATAGTGGCTGATCAGGGTCATTTCATCCCTGTCAAGGTCTCAGGGCTAGTGCTGTGAGTGGGCCCTCCTTGTCACTCCTTGGTCTTTCTGGTGGTTCTGCCCCATCTGCAAAGGTCTGGGTAAGGGAACAGACCCTGGCCTCACAGCAGATGCTCAAAAATGAGTACCCCTCCCCTCTCCTTCCTACAGGCCTTCATCTGGCTGCAGAGCCTATTAGGCTCATTCAGTTTCTTTGCCATGGTTGTACTCAGCAGGAAAGAGATGGTGAAAACTCCCTTGACTTGGCTTTAGCCTTAGAGCAGCTTTTAGAGGAAGGAGACCCAGTGGGCTGCCTTGCCCTGCCCACCCTGGCTGAAGGGAGCCCCCATGCTCTCCCTGTTGGGTTCCACAGCTCCATGCTGCTCCTCACACATGTGAGGGAGAATCTGGGCACAGTCTCCATCTATCAGTGGGAGGTCCCATGTGTACCCCCAGCCTGCAGACCTCAGCTGTTGGTCTGTCCTATACCTGAGAACTACGTCCCACCCACCACACCATGCCCTGGGCTAGTCAGGTAGAGACCTCTGCTGTGTTTGCCTTTTCCCTGTGCCTGATTACCTGTTGGTTAAAAATAGGGTGATCACATTCCCACTGCCCACCTCATGGAGCTGTTCTTAAGTTATATAGGTCATCATGAAATACACAAAAATCAAGGAACATAAAATCTACAGACAAAAAGCCCTCCCAGCAACACCCATAAGCTGAGCAAGTTGAAACTTGCATAGGTGAATCAGAGCAGACACTGTTGACTGTGTTTCTTGGAAGTGAAATAACGGTCTTTAACAGTCTGTCTCAATACTGTAATGGTGACCCAGGTACATGGAAAAGCACTTTGTCCTCTTAAAAGGTGACTAGAGGCCACAGCCACTTGACAGTTCTTGTGCCGGTGAGGTGGAGGCTGGTGGATGCGCGTGAAATGTGCATCCCTGGACCTCGGCCCAGAGCATCCGGGCCACATCCCCCCACCCCCGGAGCAGGGGCACTCAGTCCCCAGTTACCCGTGGTCGGAGTCCAGTGTGACATGGGCTAGCTCTGCCCTGGTCCAGGCAAAAGAGCGGGCCCCTTGGCGAGCCCCATCAGGGTCGGTGCTGCCACATGGGTCGCGTCGCATTGTTTCTAGGGTGTACGTTTTAGTTTTTTTTCTGGAAACAAGATTCGTGTGCGTGGCTTTGGGGAAGCGGAGTCTAATGTGCCACGTATGTGACCATGTGGACTATTCCAAGGTGCTGCTGCCACACGAAGAAATCTGAGGGCCGGCTGCACATATCAATCAGTCCGTCTGTGCCCGCACCGCGGGAGGCCGGGCGCGTGCCGGAGACGGACTTTGCGGAGCTCCAGCCCGGAAGGCAGAGCACCCACGGCGCAGGCGCGGCGCGGGTCCTCCTGGGCGGAAGTTCCGGCAGCAGATCCGCTGTGCACGCTGCGACGTAGCGCGGTGAGCCCCACCCCCTCTCGCTTTGGCCTCCCCCAATCCTCTGCGGGCCGGTTCCCCCGCCCCCCAGCGCAGCGCGCGTACTCTCGCCGCCGACTCTAACCGCCTGGAGAGCCGGCGTGGAGGGCGCGGGCCTGGGGATCCGGGTGTGGCCCGGCTGTGCGGCGCCGAGGTCACAGAGGCCGGGGGAGGGGTGAGGAGCGCTCTGGCCTCCGTTCTCTGCGGGCGTGGTGCTCCTCAGTGCCAGAGCGCGCGGGTGCTGCGCTCGTACGGTGCAGGCTGAGGGACCGGTGAAGCCGGGAGTCGGCGCGGAAGACCGGGAGCCTTCGGGGAGCCCTCGGAGGCGGAGCGGTCCGCCGGTGGGGACGGCAGGGCAGAAAGAGGGGCTCGGGTAGGGGAGGTCGGCGGGAGCGGGCGTGCCCGCGCCGCCCGGCCGCTGGGCTTACCGGCCCGAGGCTCACCCTGCAGTGTCTGCCGGGCGGTTGGAAGGCGCCCCTTCCCCCGTCTGCCCTGGGGAGCTGGGTAGTGGTGAGGACACAGGTGGTCTTGAGGACCCTGCCTGGACAGCTTTAGCTCCTTCCTCAGAGACTGGAGCGCAGATGAGCTTGCTAGGGATGGCGATGACCGGCCAGGACGCCGGCCAGGAGCTGCCTCCCCAAGGAAGGAAGCCGGAGTCGCTGCTCCCCCCAGAGCTCAGGCAGCCCTCGCCCCCAGTGGGCCCGATGGCCGCTTGGGTCCAGTCCAGTGCCCAGAGCAGCATTCAGCAGGACTGGGTAAGCAGAGGAAGCTCCGGCCCAGGCCACTTCCCTTCACTCCACCGGGGCTCCTCTGTGGAAATGCCAGGAGCTGGCTTTGGGGTGGGCTGGTGCGGTGGGCACAGGGGAGGGGCTGCTTAGGCCTTAGGGAAGGGCTGAATCAGGAGTGGTGAGAAACAGATAATGGGACTGCAGGGGGGGTGTCTGCCCCACTTTACTGGATGGGCACGTAGGTGCACCTGTGCCCCTCTTGCCTCCCTGGCTAGTGGGCCACTCGCTCTGCTGGGTGCAGAGAGGGCACCCATGGTCAGGAAGAGGGCACAGTGCACCTGCCTCAGGTCAGAGTGCTTACTGTCCCCACCATAGGCTGAGAGAGCAGCAGGATGGAGGGGAAAGGAGACCCATGTTGCAGGAACGTTGTCCTCCCCTCCAGGTAGGTCAGCTCTCAGGAGGAGAATTTGTCAAAGTTGGGACTAAAACATTCCTAGTAACTTGTGACATACCCAGGTCAGAAGCATCTTTGCAATCCACCCACCACTGTGTGGTAAGCAGCAGATGTGCACCAGGACAGTGGAGAGAGTAGCCACACACTGCCGGCCCTGAGGATATGTCCCTGAGCCGAGGAAG
The DNA here is from genome assembly GCA_963574355.1 of Loris lydekkerianus. Taxonomy (NCBI): domain Eukaryota; kingdom Metazoa; phylum Chordata; class Mammalia; order Primates; family Lorisidae; genus Loris; species Loris lydekkerianus. Next base: position 47,726 of record CAUYPK010077530.1, on the reverse strand, counting down.
CCCGACTTCCTTCTCTGGGGAGGTTCAAAACCCAGTTCTTGGATGGTTATAGGCTGTGATCTCAATCCAAGGGCCTCCAGGCACCTGAGGGCCTTCTTGGTCAGAGTGTTAGTCTTGCAGCCAGGTCAGTGTGGGGAGCCGTCAATCCACACACTCCGGTGCTTGTGCCCATCTGCACGCATGTTCACCAAGGTCACAAATTCAGGTTAAAAGGCAGTGGGAAAAGAAAGGCTTCTGGGCTGTTTTCCACACCCACCTCGTATCTTCCCAGCTGTGTCCTTCAGGCCCAAATGCCTCTAAGGCCTCTGCTAGGTGTGGGATGCTGGGGACTCCAGCAGGGACTAAACCAGCTGCTCCTGCATCTCAAGATAGGTGATCCAGACAGCACACACAGTTCGTGTTGGGTGAGGGCTGCTCAGGAGGAAGGACAGGGCTACAGGGCTCCCATTTTGGACAGGGTGGGAAAGAGATGTAGGGCCCTGTGTCCAAGGGGCAAAGATGTGGGGATTTGGGAGAGGGTTCTGTTTGGCCCACAGTTTTCAAGTACACAGAGAACCTTCCCAGGAAGCCGAGCCACGTTTGCAGTTCCAAGAGATGGAATGGTGGCTGGGAGTAATGGGGGAGTGAAGGATGAGCTGGGAGACAGAAGAGTGGGACTGAAGGATCCTGTAAAGCTATGGGCAGGAAAGGGGAGAGATTGGTGTATTTCTGCCCACTTGCAGATTTCTGGTTTGGGGACGGGATTAGCCCCCATAGGCTTGGTCTCCTGTGTGGAGTTCCTCTGGCTCCTCCTCTCCAGCCCACGAAGGGGATTAGGTTGTTGGCTATGGCCCTGAGGGGTGCAGTGGGTCGCCCTTTCTCTGTACAGTGCTCTTCCTTTTTGTACACCTCGATGTCTCCTTGGCACAGAGTGCTCCTCTCCAGATCTTATAGCCCCTTCTTGGGTATCACCTCCCAGGGAACCCTTGACACAGCTAAATAAGGCCTTCTTCTCTCTCCCTTCCAAGCCTAAGCCCAGGAGAGATGAGCTTATCTGTGCCACGTGGCACTGGACACATGATTCTAGAGTGCAAGTGACCTGGGCTGTGGCCAAGGAGGAGACTTCACCCAGTGTCCAGCCTGGATCAGAAAATGGAGCTTTTGCCCTGGACACGTGCTTAACAGTCCTGCTGAAATGACCACAGGCTCTTAAGATAGCAGGAACCATAGGGTGGAGAATTGGGGAAGAATTCAACCAACGGGAGATTGAGACTGGAGCTAGGACAGCGCCGAGGAGGCCACCTCTGGGATGCAATGGGGTCCTGCCGAAGCAGCCACCAAGCACACCTGTCCACATGCTAAGCTTTAAATGTGAATGAGCAGCCCACGGGCACCAGACAAGCCAGCACCACCTGGAGACAGTGTGGCTGCCTGTCACGGTCAGTCCAGGGTACACAGGTGGTTCAGGATGAGGGTGCCGGTGACCACACAGAAATCAGTAGCCTTTGTAGATAGAAACAGCAGACTCTGGAAGATAATGGAAAAAGGCCAGTTTGCATTTGACAACAGGACTAAACTTAAGAAATACATGAAACATATGAGGGAAACTTTAACCTCAAAGAATTACAAAGACATGGAGAGACACCATGTTCTGGGAAAGGAGACACCAGCATGGGGGTATCTCCCAAAAGCATTTTCCAGTGTGGTATCTTCTCTTTCCATCTACCCACCTAGTCAAAAGTTCAAATGGAAAAATAAAGATAGCCATGATAGCCTCAGCCCAGCAGATAGGAGTTCCTCGTGAGGACCTAGCCAGATGGCACATGAACAGCACAACCAAATAGAAAGTACAGAAATGACCTGAATACCTACAGACACAGCATGGGATGAACATGGTACCTCAAATCAATGGGGAAAAAAGATGGACTTCTCAACAGATTTTGCTGGGAAACTGTTGGTATCTAGGAAAAAGTTGTAGCCCCATCTTACTGAGTACCAACACAGACTTTGTATCCAAAGTTTTAACTGTAGAAAACTGAAAGCCATAGAAGTGACAGAAGAAACCCTGGGTAAATTCCTTTACACTTACAGGGTAAGGGTAGTCTTTTGAAATGTAGCAACATGTGAAAACAGGACTGCTGAGGCAAAACAAGCTATGATGCCGCTGTGCACCAGCCTATGTGACAGGGTAAGACTTTCCAAACAGCAACAGAGTCCACGGGTGGCAAGGCCATTTAGCGGTCCACCGATGGTGCTGGCAAGACTGGAAATCAGGCTGCAAAATGATGGCGTTGGGCCCTGGACTTCGCTCTTTCCCAGGAAGAGGTTCACAGATAGCTATCGCCAGACTCGCCCTGCCTGCTACACCCACCCTGTTCAAATAATACTCAACAGTCTCCATTCCATGGAGCTCTAGGTGGCATCATAGCTTCTTCCATTTAACGTGACTATAGATGAGGACCTGGAGATATGAGCAACAGGTATGACGGAATGAAATCCTCAGGAATGGAAAAGAGGACATTCCATGCATAAAACAAGCAGGAAATGGTGGATAAAAAGGAATATTCAGAAAAAATTTAGAAGCGTCTGACAAAACGTAGCAGCTTTGGAATGTTTGGTAAAAGGGTTGGAATATAAATGAATCACCTGGAGAATGGGAAGTGGGAGAGAAAATTATAAACTTAAGAGATACAAAGTGCCAACATCCAAGAAAGGAGCAAAGCCAGCAGGGAGTCGAATGTTAGAGAAACCAGGAAGGAACCTAGTCTTAGTTCCTGAGAGAGTGCTACGGGGTACCCAGCAGGAGCACAGAATGGGTGGTCCCTGCAAGATGTCACTATGGGTTGGCTCAGCATGCGTAGCACAGTGGTTGTAGCACCGGCCACATACACCCAGGCTGGCAGGTTCAAATCTGACCCGGGCCAGCTAAACAATGACAACTGCAACAAAAAAACCGCTGAGCGTTGTGGCAGGTTCCTGTAGTCCCGGCTGTTTGGGAGGCTGAGGCAGGAGATCACTTAAACCCAAGAGTCTGAGGTTGCTATGAGCTGTGACGCCACAGCACTCAGTACTGAGGGCGACATAGTGAGACTCCGTAAAATAAATAAAATGTCACAATGGGGGAGGGTAAAGACCCTGGAAAGGGAAAGGTTAAAAAAAAAAAATCAAGCCACTAATAATAAACACTAAAGTAGTCCTAGATCTTACCTAGAAAATGTGGGTGCTCAGGGGAAGGCACAGGTGGGCACTCCCAAATAAGCTATGCCCAATGTTGAGGTTTCAATAGCCCAGAGCTGCTAATGGCATGGCACTATCCTCCTGCTCACACCAGTGCTGGGGAGAGGAGGAGAGGGAAAAGAAACCATGAACCAGTTACGGGCATAAGTTGGTAGTTCATGTCTGTAATCCCAGCACTCTGGGAGGCTAAGGTGGATTGCCTGAGCTCAGGAGTTTGAGACCAGCCTGAGCAAGACCCCATCTTTACAAAAAAAAATAGAAAAACTAACCGGGTGTAGTGTGCTGGGTGCCTGTACTCCAAGACACTGGGAAGGCTGAGGCAAGAAGGATCACTTGAGCCCAGGAGTGTGAGGTTGCTGTGAGCATGGTGATACCATGGCACTCTACCCATGGTGATGGAGTGAGACTGTCTCAAAAAAGAAAAACGGGCAGCGCCTGTGCCTCAAAGGAGTAGGGTGCCGGCCCCATATGCCGGAGGTGGCGGGTTCAAACCCAGCCCCGGCCAAAAACTGCAAAAAAAGAAAGAAAAATCCTGAATAAATAGTAAACACATCCAGTGGTGCCAAACTTCATCACCAGAGTGATGTCCTCACTCAAATGCATGTGCCTGCTAGGAGCAGAACCCCATGTTTGTTCACAGCTGTTCACAGACATTGCTTAGGACAATGCCTGGCACATAGGACTCAGTGATTGTATATTGAATAAATCAAGTTGTGTATAAATAAAATTGTAACCGAAGAATGAAGGAATTTGGAAATCCGTAAAAGGCCAAAAACTGTCCAGGCACAGTGTTTCATGCTTTTAATCCCAGCATTCTAGGAGGCCAAAGCAGGAGGATCACTTGATCTCAGTCTGAACAAGAGCAAGACTCCATCTCTACTAAAAATAGAAGAATTAGCTAGACATTGTGGCAAGTGCTTGTAGTCCCAGCTACTCAGAAGACTGAAGCAAGAAGATTGCTTGAGCCCAAGAATTTGAGGTTGCTGTGAGATATGACACTGGTGCGACCTCTAACTTGGGTGACAGAGTGAGACTGTCTCAAAAAAAAAAAAATAAATAAATAATAAAAAAAAATGTATATATATATGAATGAATAAAAGAGGGAGTTTGGTTGTGGTTAATAGTTTTGTTTTTTGAGACAGAGTCTCACTAGGTTGCTCTGCATAGAGTGCTGTGGGGTCACAGTTCACAGCAACCTCAAACTCTTGGACTTAAGCAGTTCTCTTTCCTCAGCTTCCCAAGTAGCTGGGACTACAGGTGCCCGCCACAATGCCTGGCTATTTCTGGTTGTAGTTGTCATTGTTATTTGGCAGGCCCGGGCTGGGTTTGAACCCACTAGCTCCAGTATATGTGGCTGGCGCTCTAGCCACTCAACTACAGGGGCTGAGCCGGTTAATAGTTTTTTAATACACTAAAAATAACCTGCCAGAAAATGAAATGGAAAAGTGGGCCCCATTCACTTTGGTGAGCCCAATGGAAATGATGTTTTTGGAAATAAATCTGTTCTTGTTCAGTTTCTATATGAACAACACTATAAAATGTCCCTGGGTGACATAGAACCCCTCTTGGATATGTGTGTCATATAATTACTTGAGCAGATGTAATGCTTTAAACCTGCCAGGTTTCCCACATATAATTCAGTGCAGTCCCTAGTTTTTTTAAAAAAAACTTTTCATGAATCTCGAAAATTTTATTCTAAATGTACATAGTGTTTTGGAAATGTATGAATGATCTATTGCTGCATAACAAGTTTCCCCAAGCTTAGCAGCTTAAAGCAATAGAAGTATTTTTATCTCAGTTTCTACAGATCAGGAATTTGGTAGCTGTTTAGCTAGGTGGCTTTGGCTTGGGGTCTTTCAGGAGGTGATAGTCACAATGGAGAGGGACAGTTGTCTGAAAGTTCAGGTAAGGCTGGAGACTGCTGCCACAGCGGCTCACTCATGGGGCTGCCCAGTCAGTGGTAGACGCTGGCAGGAGGCCTCAGCCCTGCCCCACAGGGGCCTGAGTGTCCTCAAGCCTGGGACTAGCCCCCCACAGTGAATGGAGAGGAAGGTGGAGGCTGCAATGGCTTCTGTGTCCAAGTCTTGGAAGTCACATTCCATCGTTCCTGCAATACCCTTTGTTGACATTGGTCCCTATTTAATGTTGGAGGGACAACACAAGCTGTGAACGCTGGGAGGTGAGAGTCACTGGATGCCACCTTGGAGGCTGGTTGTCACAGGCAGTAAGTTAGACAGTAGTTTTTAGAGCCCAGCAGATTCCAAGCAGGATAAATCAAGAGGATCATCTGCCTGGATCCATCAAGGTAAAGTTGCAGAATGCCAGGGGCAAAGACTCAGAGCAATGAGAACAGAACAGAGAACCGACCTTGGAAAGAGAATGAGGTTAACAGGTGCCTCATTAGTAGCTGTGGAAGCTTTTATAGGGGAGTTATATGTGTATGCTGAGAGAACAATGGTTAACCTTAAATGTTTTACACAGCAAAATTTTTTTTTTTTTTTTTGAGACAGTCTCACTATGTCACCCTCAGTAGAGTGCTGTGGCGTCACAGCTCACAGCAACCTCAAACTCTTGGGTTTAAGCAATTCTCTTGCCTCAGCCTCCCAAGTAGCTGGGACTACAGGCACCTGCCACAATGCCAGGCTATTTTTTGTTGTTGTTGCAGTTGTTGTTTAGCAGGCCTGGGCTGGGTTTGAACCCATCACCCTCAGTGCATGTGGCTGGTGCTGTAACCACTGTGCTATGGGTGCCAAGCCAAAAAATATCTTTTACTGAAGGGCTAAATACATACAATTTTAAAATGATAACCAACAAAATTTTCCCCCAGCAGATTGTCACCTCAGTTTTAAAGAACAGACCTCAAACGACACAGGTGATCTCAGAAGGTCTGAAATGGATGGAAGGAATGACGGATGTGAAGGAAGGCAGTGCATGGGAGATGGGGACTGACACTGGTGGGGACTAGTAGTCACCTACAGAAAAACGGGTAGAATCAGGATGCCACTTGCATGGTATCACGTCAGCACCATGCCTGTGAGTGGAGCTACTGGATTCTAACTTTCTCTTGTTTTTTGAGACAAGAACGGAATTGTTTGTGAACTTTAGATTTTACTGGGCTTGCATGCATGCTGTGATTATACTAAAAGAACAAAGAGAATCACACTTTTGAATGGGGTGGGAGGATGGAATAGAAACAAAACACATTGACCCAGAAGGCAGCAAGAGAGGACGGAAGGAAACAGACTGGGCAGCAGTGCTCGCTCGGGGTGTCAGCACAGCTGTGTGAGACTGACACACAAATTCATGAAGCATTCCATTTTTTTTTTTTTTTTTTTTTTTAGCACATTGCATTTGAATTGTGAAGATATTCAAATATCTAGATATGTTCAAGACAGGTATGTGGAGATGAAACCTGGCAGAAACATCTGAACTAGAGAGAAATACTGATGTCTTTTGAATTCAGTTGGAACATGGGACTGTATTTGATATTTAAAAGCAAACAAATTAAGATTTTGGATTGTTTTGACAAGTAGCTGGCACACAGTAGAACTAGAAGACCAAAAGAACTAGTAGACCAAGAGTGGTGTGCTCCCTGCCTGCAACTGCAGGTATAGGACTATCACCAACTGCCAGATTAAAAAGGCTTGGATTAATAAAGGAGCTTTGTGCAATTAGACATGTGATTTAAACCTCCTCAAGTTTAAGACCTCTAAACTTATTCTGTCCAACTATGAAAAATTACTGACAAAAAAATGTATCTGAAGAAACTCTATGGAGAAACTTAGGAAAAAAATGGAGCATAGGACATGGCAGCAGATAGACCACTAGTATGTTATTTAATTCAATAAATGAAAATGGGCTGTATGTGCTAGTGAACATCCTCGGGGCTGATAACAACCAGCCGGCCCAGTTATAGTATATAGACCTATGGAGCCAGGGAACTTTGGAGCCTGGGGATGAAGAAGGACACTGCAGGCTGTCAAACTCAGCAAAACTGACCCTGGACTGTGGACTTCACCCGTGTGGTTGCCTGTTGCCCACGGTAGCCAGTGTGGGTCCAATGGGCCTGTTCTTGAGTGCAGGAGGCAAGCGATAGAGCCATCTGTGCCATGTGCTTTGTTTATTTAGCATTTAGAAACATGCAAAAGTAAACTTTATCACTAATATTTTCATAAAAATTCAAATCTAATCTTTAAAAAAACAAAGATTTTAAAATTCTACTTGGAAAAGGAGCCATGCAACAATTTTGAAATTGCTGAAAAACAACAATTTTGAAAAACAAAGGTTTTAAAATTCTACTTGGAAAAAGAGTGCAACAATTTCTAAAAGCTCTGCTCTAACTCTGGCAATTAAAATGGTGTAGAGTTGGGACTGGTGGACTGCTCTAAGTCAGGAGTTCAAGACCAGCTTGAGCAAGAATGAGATCCTGTCTCTACTAAAAATAGAAAAACTGAGGCAAGAGAATCATTTGAGCCCAAGAGTTTGAGGTTGCTGTGAGCTATGACAGCACAGCACTCTATCCAGGGAACAGAGTGAGACTCAGAATGAGACTGTTCAAATTCAAACCCTAACCCTAACCCAGGGAGGAAGGGAAGGAAAGGAAGAAAGAAAGAAAATGAAATTGTGTAGCATGGCAAAAACATCCACAACCTGGGACAAGCAGTCCTGAAATCGACCCTTGCATAAATCTTGGGGTTTAATTTATGTTGAGCATGGCAGCAGGGAAATGGACCTTTCAACAAATTGTGTGGGGCCAGGTGAGGTGGCTCATGCCTGTAATCCCAGGACTCTGGGAGGCCGAGGCAGGCGGATAGCTTGGGCTCACGAGTTCGAGACCAGCCTGAGCCACAAAAAGACCCTCCCCACCCCCTACCCCTGTCTCTACTAAAAATAGAAAAACTGAGGCAAGAGGCCCGCTTGAGCCTGAGTTGGAGGTTGCTGTGAGCTATGACACCATGGCACTCTGCCTGGTGCAACAGCTTGAGACTATCTCAAAAAAACATGACATAAAATAACAAATGGTGTGGGATGACTAGGTGTGTCCATTTACAAGGTGCTAGAGTGCAGTCTCCCTTCCCTAGAAAATAACACTGTTAAACCCACGGCAGGGTGTAAGAGCAGTATTTAGAATCTGGGAGCGAGAAATGCCTTTCTGTGGCCAAACACAAAACCCCTGAAGGAAAAGCCTGACAGATCTGACTACAGAGTTTTAAAGAATGGTGCAGAGATACAGAAGTGCTGGGCAACAATCTAGAGAAAACATTGGTGAAATTTATAATGTTCAAACATTTACAGCCAGGATCTATGAAGAGATGCTTAAAGCAAGGAAAAAACTGTTTTGGAAACTGAATAGAAAAGTGGATAAAGTCTACGAACTTACAGTTCCTAAAAAGACACTACTGGATGCTGACCATGAAAAAGTCGGCAAAAGTGGGGAAGATGGACGGAAAAGATTAAGTCTTTATTGTTTTTTTAGAGAACCCATTTGTGATCATTGTTCACTATTTTTTCATTCTTATTTATTCATTAATCTTTCCTAATCCTATCTTTAAGCTTTAAGTGAATTTCTCTTTTTCTTTTTCTGGCTTTTCCAGTGATTTGCTTTGTCATTATTCTGGGCTTTGTGTCTCATTTTGCTGTTGCCCACTTCTAAGTAAATTGGCAGTTCAGTCTTGATATGTTTTCACCCAGGAGTTAATTAGTAAGGTGTTGTGGAACGCCTGTGTCCTCAGGAGTGTTGCTGGGCACCTGCTATGGGCTGGGTGACCTGTAGGTGGCCAGGGTTTATGTGCCTAACCCGTTTGTTTGGTAAGAGCATGGACTCTGTGGCAGGAGTTCTGTGCAAGGTCTCCTATGTCTGTTAGGTCACACCTATTAATTAGACCTCTTAGGTTCTGTGCCACTCTAATTAAAACTTGTGTGCAGGCGGGGAGCAGTGCCTCACACCTGTAATGCCAGTACTCTTGGAGGCCAAGGGAGGTGGATCACCTGAGCAAGAGTGAGATTCCGTCTCTAAAAAATAGCTGGGTATTGTGGTGGGTGCCTGTAGTCCCAGCTACTCAGGAGGCTGAGGCAAGAGAATCACTTGAGACCAAGAGTTTAAGGTTGCTGTGAGCTGTGATGTTACAGCACTCAACCCCAGGGCGACTGAGTGAGACTCTGTCTCAAAAGAAAAAACAACCAAAAACACCATGCGTGTACTCAGCTTAGAGTCACCTCCCCAGAGCCCGCAGTTCGGACTGAGGTGTCATGACGTCTCCTTTCTCGGATGGAGATCGTGGTATCCCCTGCACCTCCTTTTCTTTTCCCTTTTCTTCTTCTCTCCTCTCCTCCAGCTTTCTGAGACAGTCTCACTCTGTGCCCACGCTAGAGTGCCCTGGTGTTATCACAGCTCACAGCAACCTCAAACTCCTGAGCTCAAGCAAGCCTCCTGTCTCAGCCTCTTGTGTAGCTGGGACTACAAGTGCCCACCATAACGCCTGGCTAGTTTTTTTATTTTCGGTAAAAACAGGTCTCACTCTTGCTCAGTCTAGTCTTGAACTCCTGAGCTCAAAGGATCCACCTGCCTCTGCCTCCCAAAGTGCTGGGATCATAGGCGTGAACCATCGTGCCCCACCCTGTTTTCTATAATTGTTAATTCTTTCCCAAAGTTTCCAAGGAACCTATGACACTCCTCACAGGCCTAAACATGTCCGGTGCACCTTCCTTTGCAGTGGCCTCCCTGGAGCCCTGGCCCTACTGCTGCTCACAGTGACTGTGAGGCCCACCTTTCCCTGGCGCCCTCCCTGTAGGACCCGTTTGGCTGTCCTTGCTTGTTTTGCCTCTCAGTTTAACCTGAGAAGGTCTTCATGGGGTATAGCAGGGTTCAGAGGATGCTAAAAGTTTTTTGAGATTTTACATACTCTAAAGATGTGAAAATATCTTTCTTCTACCTCTGCAGTTGAATGATACTTTGGTTAGGTGAAAATTTTAGGTGGGAAATAGTCTTTGAGGACTTCAGGGCCCTGTCCCACGCCTCCTGGCTTGCTGAGCTGCTGTGTAGTGCCCTGGGTCATTCAGACTGCTGATTTCTCTGAAGGGTTTCAAGACTGTCCGCATGATGTCAGCGTGTGCTCTGTCCTTTGTGGGCCTCTCCACCTCCAGCCTGGCTACCCCGTTTCTGGGCAGTTGGAATGTGAGTGTGAGTGTGTATGTGTTTTCTGTCTTTGGCTCAAAATTTTATCAGGTGCACATTGGACCTGCAGGATTGATTCTCCTGTTTTGTCGTGTTTCTCGGCTATATTCTGTAGTTTGTTGTGTTTGTTTGTTTCCAATCCTTGCGTAGCGATCATTCTTAGTAGCGATGATCTGAACTAATGACTCTGAAATCTCAGTGAGACGAGTGAACTCTCGTCTTCTGTTCATCTTGCATGTGACCTTCACTCTCAGGGTCTCCCCAGGGAATGCTGTGTCTGTGGTTAACGGGGAACACAGGCCTTTCAGGCCAGACGAGCACCTGTGACGCCTGTGTTCTGTGGACAACACGTGTGCAGCCAGGAGTATGTCCTCCAGTGGGAAGTGCCATCAAGTCACACGTCAAAGGGAAAGTGTGTCATCTGGCACAGGCAGGGCCACACCTCCGTCTGGCCACACCTCCGTCCAGCTTCAGTTTGAAATTGCGTCTTTGATTTTGAAGAGCTCTCCTGTCCTCTGAACAGCCCTCCTTTTCTTTTCTGGGTACATCTTACCTCCAAAAACAGTGGTGAGGAGGAGGGTGGCATGTTTTCCCCTCTGGCCATCTCCCTCTCTCCTCCCAGTCTCTTCTCTCTCTGGCTAGCTTGGGCTGTGCATTTCCTGGTGGAAGCCTCCTCGCTGCACAGGCGGGCGTCCTCTGCAGGCTCCCTGGACATGGCTGGGTAGCTCTCCTACCACTCTGCACTGGGCGCCCGCCTCTCAGCGTCTACAGCCTCTAGGCTAATCATTTTACTGGGAAGGAAACTCCCCTGTGCTGGGGCAGGGCAGGGGCTGAACTAGTCAGCTGTGGCTTTCCTCAGTGCACAGCTTAGCTGGGGCTGGGGACATCACTTTTTTAAAAACAGAAATGTATTGCTTCTCAGGTCTTAAGACTGGAAGTTGAAAATCACCGTCCAGCCAGGTTGACTTGTCTTGGTCAGTCTGGGCTAGGGACCAAAGTACCACAGACCTTACAAACAGAAGTTTATGTCACACGGCTCTGGAGGCTGGAGTCTGAAGTGCTGCCATGCAGTGGAGGGGCCTCTTGGCGCATCCTCCTGTTGTGGGGAGAGGGTGTTTCTGCACCATTTGTAAGTAAGGGTGCTACTCCTGCTCCTGAGGCTTCGCCCTTGTGGCCTGCTTACCTCCCTGAGCCCCAACCCTAATGCTGTCACTTTGGAGGTGGGGCCTTCATGGGAATTTGGGGCACAAACACTGCATGCACAGCATGGCTACACGAGGACTGCAGGGGAATGTGCTGCAGGCCCTGTCCTCACCTGTGCTCAGCCATCCATCCTCTTTCCATGTTAGTCTGTGTCCAAGTTTCCACTTTTTCTACCATCTTAGTATGCATTTCAGTAATGCTAAGTACTCCAGAACTTTCTCATCTTGTAAATCTGGGACTCTGTCCCCTTAAACAACACCTCCCTTCTCTCCTCCCAGGGCCCCTGACCCCCACCTTCCACTTCTCCTGGCTGGGACCTTGTGCAGATACAGCCGTACAGCTTTGCTCTAAGTGACTGGCTTGGTCAACTAGCATAACATCCTTGAGGTTTGTCCATGCTGCAGGAGGTATCAGGATTTTCTTCCTTTTTAAGGGTGAATAACATCCCATCTTAGAATGTAACCATCTTGCTTATTCATTTATCGATTGCGGGATGCCTATGTGTCTATGTGTCACATGTCTATGTGTCAACGCTCTTGCTCTCTGGGGTCTTGTGTCTATGTGACACATGTCTATGTGACACATGTCTATGTGTCAACGCTCTTGCTCTCTGGGGTCTTGGGTCCATACCCAGAGGTGGACAGCTGGATTGCCTGGTAATTCTATTTTTAATTGTTTGGAGAATGGGGGCTATACTTTTTGTGTTTGTATTGGTCCCTTTTTTACAGAGGCAGCCTGCATGCCCTTTGGCCAGGGAGCATCTGGAGGGACATTCACAGATGGCTTGCCCCAGAAGCTGGGCCTTGGGTGGAGGTCATCCCAGTGCCTGGTTCTGGCCTTTCCCAGGGCCCCACTTCCCATTCACCAGCACCCAGTCCTACAGCCTTTTGTCCTAATGGACACAACCACATTATATTTTCTCTAAATCTCTCTATGAAGATTTTAGAGTGGGCTTGGGAGGAGAAAGGTGTGGCTTAGACCCTTGAGTCCTGCCTTTCAGCACCCCCCTCACCAGGCACCAGCTATAAGGTAAGGACTCAGGTCAGGACTGACCTGCTGAGGAGGGGTGTCCAGAGAAGCCGAGCCTCTGTGCAAAACCACTGCAGGCACATTGCCAGAGGGCCTGCTGGGAGGTGGCAGAGAGTGAGCAGGGGAGGCTGGAGTCTCCCAGGGTGCAGAGCTCACAGAGAGGTGGTACACCCCAGTCTACTCAAGATTGCTACTCTGTCCCTGCAGGTGTGTGAGCCGCCGGATTGCGGACGCTGGGGCCGCCACTGGAGCGTCAGCATCAATGAGCGCCGGCGGCTGGCAATGCTGGGCAGCTGGAAGAGTCCAGGCTATGGGGTGTGCAGGCCGTGGGTTGGGGGGGGGAGGACAGAGTGAGGTGCACTGGCATCTTGCCTAGCCTGGGCAAGGGCTGGCCTGGGGACTAGGCATCTGCCTGCTTAAGGCTGAGCTATGGTCCGAAACCAGAGGTCCCTAGGGATGGGGTGTTTCCATGCCATAGGCACTGAGGGGTCCCCCACCTGTGGCTCCCTGATCCTGTGGTTGCCTACAGGACATCATGCAGATCGTGGCCCAGCTGGTGTCAGAGGATGTGGACAAGGACGTGCTCTTCTCTCACCCACTGAGGCCTGCTGAGTCTGCCAGCACCTTCCTGGCCCGGAGCTCACCTTTCTGGCATGAGACTTTGAAGTCGCCTCCCTCCTAAGAACCAGATTCAGCTCAGTTTCTGTCCTCCTGTGCCTTTCTTTGGGGGTCTGCCAGTGGGATGGGAGTGTGCAGCCTGTGTGTCCTATCAAGGTGTCATGGCCTGACGTTAAGGACCCCACCCCCTCCTGAGCCCTTAGGTCTGACCAGGAGGTGTGGGGGCTACTAGGGGAGGGGGTACTGCCCCAGCCTGGCCTCAGGGCTGTTAGGAGGAAGCTTTGGACCCATCTAGGCCTGAGTGGGGTGCCCTGGCGTCCAGGCAGGGGCTAGCTCACGATTCTGCTCCTTTGCTCACCTGGGCAAGGGCTGGCCTAGGGACTGGGTATCTGCCTGCTTAAGGCCAGGTTGTGGGCCAAAACCAGAGGTTCCTAGGGATGGGGTGTTTCCATGCCATGGACACTGACGGGTCCCATTAGGTTCTGCCTCTAAAGGCCCAACTGGCACATGTGACCCAGTGGGGAGGTAGTATGGTGGGAGCAAGGTGTCCAGGGAAGGCCTAGATACACAGGCAGGTTCCCTGGGAGAGAAGATACCCCTCAGCCTATGGACAATGAGCTTGGTGTGATGCCTGGACCTGCAGTGGTGACTGCCCTTGTCTGCCAGGGCCTGCAGGAGCGTTCTGAGTTCAGGGTGGATCAGGCAGGGCTGCATTCTGGGCAGACCAAGCTGGAGGGGGACTGGAATGGAGCAGAGAGGAGGGCAGGCTCCATCCCTGGGGGTGGTGGGGCAGGCAGGACAGCAGCTGGGGTTAGGGTGGGTGAAGCACCCTGGAACTCAGCAACTGACTGTCAAGAGGCCTGCCTGGGCTTCTGTGTGGCGGGGGGATGGGCTGGGTGGAAGAGGTTTTGGGGCAAGGCAAAGTGATCACCCCCCAAGCCCTGGGCGAGGGCAACAGTCAGGCTTGTGCTGCCACATGGACACTATACACACCCGCAGGCTTGCAGAGCTGCTCTGGCCTGGCTTCCTCCCAGAGCTTACGGCTGACAGACCTGACCATTCTGCCAACTACCTTCTGCCCCGCACATTAGAATCTTCTGCTCCTGCCTCCCTCCCTTCTCCTTTCTGTAAGGCTCAGTGAAGCTTCCTCACCTTCCAGGATCACATAGCTAGGTGCTCCCCACCCGTCTTCTGTGGAGTCCCCTGAATATAATTTTGTCTGCCCCAGGGATCCTCTGCCTGTTTTAGGATTTAGAGGCTAGGTGGAGGGCAGCCCTCAAGACCTGTCCTCCTCCTCAGAGGCTCCTGGTGGAGGGGTGGGAGCTGTAGCTCTGGCTGCTGCCTCATTGTAAAAGGTTCCAGGTGTTATCACTCATGACCTGGGAGATGGCTGGGGCCGCCTGCTGCTCTTCTCCATTCTCGATCTCCCCCTTCTGCTAGTTGTGGTGGGCACAGGGCCAGCAGAGATGGTCCGGGTGCGGGGCAGGGCCTGGAGACAGTCTGGTATTGCAGCTAGGGGCTGTGCATTAGTTCCCACAGCTGCATAACAGAAGAGCGCAGGTTTAGTGTCTTAGCACAACAGAAATTCATTAGCCACATTCTGCAGAAGTATGAGTGGGCCCCACTGGGACCCAGTAGAGGTGTTGGCAGAGCTGTGCTCTTTCTGGGGCCTCCAGGTGAAAATTCCTCCCCAGATTTTCCCAGCTTCAACCAGCCACCCCCAGGCCTTGGCTCATGCTCCATCCTCTGAATAGTGGGGCATCTTTCTGCCCTCTCTTCTGCCTTCCTCCTCCACATTTAAGGACCCCTGTCAGTGACAGCACTGGGCCCAACCGGGTGAATCCAGAATGACCTCCTTGTTTGAAGATCAATGGATCTGCAACTTTAGTTCCCTTCTGCCATGTAATCTGTTTAAGGTTCTGGGGAATAAGGTGAGGAAATCTTTGGGGAGGGAACATTCTGTCTTTCCCTAGGTGCTGTGGTCATCCAATGGGTAGAAGCAGCCAGGGATGCTGCTTGAGATCCACAGTGGACAGAGCAGCCCCCCAGCTCAAAATGATGCAGCCCTTGATGTTAATGTTGTCCTGGCTGTGAAAACCTGGATTAGGGCAGGGCCTGAGGAAGCCCTTGGGATAAGGAGGGATCCGTGCACCCTGGCATAAGAAAGGATAGGGTCAGTTTCTGAGGCAACGTGAAATCAAGGTGAAGCTGGGGAAGCAGGCTTGAGAGTGTGAAGGCTCTGGGAGCCGCTCAAGGAGTCCCACAACCCCAGTGTGGCAGGACTCATATAGCCTCTGCTGCCAGTGGACACTGCATGTGACCACCATGCACCTAAACTATGTCCTCACTTTGCATCCCCAGCAGGTGATGCACTTTCCTTCCCAGCTTTCTACAGTGTAGTTGGGCTCGCCAGGACTCAGGTGCTCTGTGCAGGGAGCCACCTAGGTACCCCCATGGAGCAGGGGCAGTGGGGTCCAGGGAGACAGTCTCCAGTGTGCAGGCTAGTCCAGGGCTGGCCACATGGTCTCTGCAGGTCTCTAGCACCCTTTTCAGCTTGTGACCCTGGCCAGCTCTGACACTCAAGCAGGAAGGGGCCAGCAGCTTGGAGACCCTGGCAGGGGTGGTGTGGCCACAGAAGACTAGCAGGGGTGCCTATGAGATGTAGTCTGTCTTTTCTGTGTGCCACCAGGCAATGCCTAGCACTGTCCCTAATAAAAAACATGGCTTAGGCCAGGCGTGGTGGCTCATGCCTATAAATCTAGCACTCTGGGAGGCTGAGGTGGGTGGATTGCCTTAGCTCACAGGTTCAAGATCAGCCTGAGCAAGAGCGAGACCCCCACCTCTAAAAATAGCCAGGCATTCCAGCAGGTGTCTGTAGTCCCAGCTACTTGGAGGCTGAGGCAAGAGAAATCATGTGAACCCAAGAGTTCAAGGTTGGTGTGAGCTATGATGTACTCTACAGAGGGCAACAAAGTGAGACTATGTTTTAAAAAAGAAAAGTTTGGCGCTTGCAGTCCCAGCTACTTGGGAGGCCGAGGCAAGAGAATCCCTTGAGCCCAAGAGTTTGAGGTTGCTATGAGCTATGACACCATGGCCCTCCACCCCGGGTTAAATCTTAATAACCCAAAAAAAAAAAAAAAAAAAAAAAAAAAAAAAAGTTTAATTGGCTTTGCAGAAATTCTTGCAATACAATGAAGAGTGCATGTTTTTCTTTGTTTGTTTTTTTTTTTTTTGTAGAGACTTTTTTTTTTTTTGTAGAGACAGAGTCTCACTTTATGGCCCTTGGTAGAGTGCTATAGCATCACACAGCTCACAGCAACCTCCAACTCCTGGGCTTAAGCATTTCTCTTGCCTCAGCCTCCCAAGTAGCTGGGACTACAGGTGCCCGCCCAATACCCGGCTATTTTTTTTTTGTTGCGGTTCAGCAGGGGCCGGGTTTGAACCTGCCACCCTCAGTGTATGGACCCAGTGCCTAGTCACTACCCAAGGGTGCAGTTTTTAAAAACTTGTCCACAATCTAATCACTCAACAGCTATTAACATTTGGTTGTTATTCCAGATATTTCTAAATGGATATATGGAAATGAAAGGATATATGGAAACATAGAAATGTAGAGCCACTCCTTATAAATTTTTTTTTTTTTTGGTGACAGAATCTCACTAAGTCACCCTTGGTAGAGTGCCGTGGTGTCACAGCTCACAGTAACCCCAAACTCTTGGGCTTGAGCAATTCACTTGCCTCCCAAGTAGCTGGGCCTATAGATGCCTGCCGGCCATAAGGCTCAGCTATTTGGGGCGGGGGGGGCTATATTTTGGTTGTAGTTGTCTGGCAGGCCCGGGCTGGGTTGGAACTCGCCAGCTCCGTGCCTGGAGCCCTAGCCACTGAACTATAGATGCTGAGCCATCAGCTATTTTGTTGTTGTAGTTGTCATTGTTGTTTAGCAGGCCAAGGCTGGGCTCAAACTCGCCAGCCTCAGTGTATGTGGCCGGTGCCCTAATCACTGAACCATAGGCACTGAGCCTAAATTTTCTTTTTTTTCCCTCGTAAATTTTAAAATATTTTAGAGAAGGGAGGCACCTGTGGCTCTGAGTAGGGCGCCAGCCCCATATAGCGAGGGTGGTGGGTTCAAACTGAAACAAAAAAATAGCTAGGCATTGTGGTAGGCACCTATAGTCCTAGCTACTCGGGAGGCTGAGGCAAGAGAATCACCTAAACCCAGGAGTTGGAGGTTGCTGGGATCTGTGACCCGACGGCACTCTACCAAGAGTGATAAAATGAGACTCTGTCTCTAAAAAAAAAAAAAAATAAATAAAATATTTCAGAGAAAAAAATTAGTGCTGAAATCAGATGAAAGCTGCTTCACCCCAAATTTAAGATTCTCCTGTGATTACCTTCAGACATTACCAAAACGTTAAGAGATGGGCACCATGTTTTCAGCAGCAGTTTCAACTTAGTGCCTACTGGTTGGCTATTGAGTAGGGAGGGCCGGCACTGACATGTCTTCCAGTTCACTCTTGTCATTTCCCACACCAAGACCTGTGGTGTTGACATTCCACTCTGACCTCTTCACCCTGGGTGCTAGTGCAGTGAGCTCATGCCAGTATTTGGACCACTCAGATTCTTTGTTTTGATTTGTATCTTTGTCAGCTAGACTCATCTTAGGTTCTTATATTTTTAAAATGTCTTCCTGAGGCCACTGTACTTGCATAAGTTGGCTGTGGAAAAGTCTTAGGTGGTACTTTCTTTCCCTAAGAATTTTTTTTTTTTTGTAGAGACAGACTCTCACTTTGTCACCCTTGGTAGAGTACTGTGCTGTCACAACTCACAGCAACCTCCTGCTCTTGGGCTTAGGCGATTCTCTTGCCCTAGTCTCCCGAGTAGCTGGGACTATAGGCACCCGCCACAACACCTAGGTATTTTTTTTTTTTTTTTTTGGATGTTGCAGTTTGGCTGGGGCCAGGTTTGAACCAGCCACCCTCCGATATGGGGCCAGTGCCCTACTCACTGAGCCACAGGCGCCACCCTCCCTAACAATTTTGTCTTCAGGGTTTGAATGTTGCTGGAGAAATCAGCAGCCAACTGATCTTCTTGTCCTTGTATGTGATTTGCTCCTTCTGAAAAAGTTACATTAGTTTTTGAAGTTTAGTAACAGGCAAGATGGGTCTCAGTGTAAATCATGCTATATGAGTTTTTCTGGAGCAATGCACAGGCTCTGTTGTTATTCCAGGGAAACTTTCTTGCAAATATCTTTGAATACTTTTTCCAGCACTGTGAGCCTTAGGCTGGGTTTCTGGGCACCTGCCACTCCTACTATGTGCAGCCTTAGGGGTCCTTCTGAATAAAGGTCAGCTCAGGACACTTAGGGCCTTCTAAGCAGCAAAGCCAAAGTTCTCAAAGGCCCTATGTGGGCCTACATAGGATGTCGTCCTGTGGAGTCACTGGCCTCTTAGCCCTTCCCTAAGCCTGTGGAGTCACTGGCCTGCAACCCTTCCCTGAGCTCCCTAATGGTGCCCCTCCCTGTTACCACTCTCTGTCCCCTTACCTTTAAGACTCATGACTTTATATGTGATCATCTAGTCTTTCTTGTTTCCTGCCCAGCTTGCTAGGTCTTGCACAGAACATGGGGTGTTCCTCAGTGCTCTGGTCCACCTGCCCACACCCTCACTGCAGCCCTGGGGTGGGCTCCTGAGCTCCAGCTCCCATCTGGAAGGCTTCCACTGCCTGTGGCACAGGGATATCCCTCCAACCAGAGGCTGCCATCCCCAGCCACAGATCTTCATCTGAGCAGACTGCACAGTGGCACTGCACAGATCAGCAAGCTGGAGGCCCCCCACCCCCAACAAGCCTCCTTTTTCTCACCTCAGAGAGACTGACAGCACCTGCCTCCAAACTCCAGGGATGGATCCCTTTCTCTGTTCTCTCAGATCCCTGGCCGGTGTCTGGGCTGCTGGGCTCTCCGCTCTCCTTGGACCTTACTTAAAACTAGTAAAAACACAGGCTCACATCTTCCGGTGCTGGGAAGAAGGCTGCACCTCCTCCAGACAGGACACAGTCCTCCCAGCACCCGCCTGTTGGGTCTGCAGGTCTCTGCACCCCAGCCTCAGGTGGGGGCCTTCAGAGGGTCGCTAAGTCGCTGGTCCAGACTATGCCAGTTCAGGAACCTGTCACACTGGGGCGGGGGCCACCACTTCCATTGACGACCTCGGGGGCTGGGCAGCAGGGCAGGGACAGAGACCGCCTCACGTAGTAGATTAGCCTGGAAGAGAGGTGTAGGACAGACCTCGGGGTCAGGACGCGCCAGGGACTCAGGGAAGATCACCTAAGAGAGGCACGGGAGTGCTCACCAGGGACAGGGCCTGCGGAGGAACCCTCACCCGCGGCGCTGAGGAGGATCTACCGGGGCTCCGGGGGTGCCCCCCAGGGAAGGGGTGCGGGCGGGACCACCTGTGTGTGTCGAGAGGACCCACCGGGGAAGGTGCGCGCAAGGAAGACCCCCAGCGGCGCCGACGGGCCCGCTGGGGAGGATCCCCTAGAGGTGACGGGAAGACCAGAGCGCAGGGGCGCGCGGGGACGACGCTCGGGCGGCGGCAGGCTACCGGGCAGGGGCGCGCGGGCGG
The DNA here is from genome assembly GCA_963574355.1 of Loris lydekkerianus. NCBI lineage: Eukaryota > Metazoa > Chordata > Mammalia > Primates > Lorisidae > Loris > Loris lydekkerianus. Next base: position 27,869 of record CAUYPK010077530.1, on the reverse strand, counting down.
CCGGCAGCGCGAGGTCGGCTAACGGCCCGCGCGGTGGGCGGCGGCGCCCGAGGCCCCTCCCCGCCCGCGGCCGCTCCTCCTCTTCCTCTCCCGCCCGCGCCGCGGCCCTCCCGTCCCTGCGCGGCCTCGGCGGCCTCGGCGGCGGCGGCGGCGGCGGCGGCGGCAGCAGCGCGGCCCCTTTAAGCCCCCGCGCCCGCCCCCGCCATCGCGCCTCCATTTTCCCGGCCGCCCGCGCCTGGCGCCCGCCCGCCCTGCGGCCCCTCCGCCGCCGCCGGCCCGGACATGGCCGCCAACATGTACAGGGTCGGAGGTAAGGCCGCGTCCGCCTTTATGCGCCGCGGGCCGCCACCGCCCCGGCCCCCGCCCGTCGGTCATCCGCCGCCCGCCGCCCCGCACCACCACCGCGTCCGGCGCCCACCCCGCACCCGCTGAGACGCCCCTGCCCAAAATGGCCCCTCGGGCCGGCCCCATCGGGCGGGCGGCGGTGGGCGCGGGGAGGCAGGGGCTCTGCCCACCTGTTGGGGCCGGGGGAGGCCCGCCGGGTGCAGGCGGGGGAACTCCAGGGCTCCGGGGGTGGGCGGGCGGGCGCCGGAGGCTCTGGAGCATCCCGGGGACTGGGCTGAGGGCGCTGGGCCCAAATGGCTAGAGGCGGGGAGCTTGAGGAGCACGTGGCCTTGGGGGGCTCAGGGGAGGAGGAGTTCGGGGGCTTTTGGGGGCGTGGGGGTCCCCAAGGGGCCAGCGCCGGTGTGCCGGCCAGACGTGCGTTCCCCCGGGAGTGGGGAACCCGATGCCAGGGGCCACGTTCTTTAGCTCGACCTGCAGCCTGGGCCTAGGGGCTGCCCCTGGCGAGACTGCCTTGCGGGGTCTTCAGCGGAGTGATCTTTCCAAGAATGCCTCTAAGTCACCCCCAAACTTTTCACTGCTTCCCCCTCACCCCACCCCTCAGGGGGGCGCTTTGCAAGGGTTGGAGAGAGGCAGGAGGGCCCCACCGTCCTGGCCTCAGGGGCACCCCCTTCTTCTGGCTTAGGCCCTGGGAGCCTGTGTCTAGGCCTTGCCCTAGTTTGTTGGGGGCAGGGAGGTGGGGGGTGGGGGGTTCAGGCTGATCCTCTGGTGACAATTCTCAGGGCAATGGGGCCACCTTGTGTGTGTCTTCCCCATCTCACTCCCGGAACACCTCCTTGGGGTCCCAAGATCTCTGTGTGGAGGAACTCCCAGGCTTGGCCCCTCCCTGCCCCACCTGCAGGGTACCACTGGCCAAGAAGTCACCTCCTCCTTATCCCCTCACTGGACTGTTCCACTGACCCTGAGTGCCCAGGACGCCCTGATGTCTCCTTTGAGCATGGCCTCTGGTGCCTTTGATGCCCTCGTGGTCTGGCCGGGCCAGCCCTGTGACCTTGGGTGCAGTCCCATACCTGTCTGTGAAATGGGCAGTTGCCTGACCAGAGACTCCAAGTCCCTCCTGCCACCTCTTGGGCACAGTGGGCTTGCAGCCCCTCACCTTAGCTTCACACCTGTGCTCCTTGCCAGGTGCCTATGTAGACAGAGGAGAGTTGAGCCCTCCCTGCACACAGGAGGAGCCTGGGGTGCAGGGGCCCTGCGTAGGGCCTGTTCTTGTTCTGTCTCCCAACCTCAGAGACTCTGGTTTCTTGCCAGGCCCTGCCTGCAGCTCCGCCCTGGCAGGGAGGGTGCCCAGTGCCTGGGGGCTCAAACAGGCCCACTGTACTCAGGTTTTGGGATTGGTCCCAGAGTGAGGGTGGGGGAGGCCTGTACTCAAACTCAAGGTTCTGTGCCCTGTGGTGGCTTCCCCAGGCATTCCTGGTGACCACCTGGACATACTGTTGGCTGATGGATGTCTACTCCCTGCCCTGCATGGGTTTGGGAGGAGTCCCCCTGGGCCTGCTCATACCCCCCAGGCTCCCAAGCCCTCTGCACTCCCCTCCTGGTGGCTTCACTGCCCAGGCACTGGGGTGTGTGAGGATGCAATGACTTGGACCCCTCGTCCCTCTGATTGAGCCAGCGGTTCCAGGCAGAGGTGGTCCTTCCTTTCTCTTTCTGTGATGGAGGAACATGGAGAGGTCCAGACCTGGTCCCTTGGTGTGGGGCTGGCTTGGGCTGCATGTAGTCCCAGGCTGCCTTGGTCCAGGGCCTGGGCTGTGCTGCCCTGCCTGGTGTGCTGTGGTGGAATGTGTGGCCAGGTGCACTCATGGGGCCCCCAGGCGCCCTCCTTGGGCAAGTCTCCCCTGCAGGTCTGAGGGCAGCTTCCACTCAACTGCCTTTTCCTACAGAAGAGGATGGGGAAGGTGCATCCCGCGGGTCCTGTGGAGCTGCGCACTCACAGGTCGACTTCCCATCCCAACTGCTTTCCACAGGTCTGGATTACAGCGGCCCACTGGGGGAGGACCAAGTCAGGGAAGAGCTGGCTCCTGCTGACTCCTCTCAGGGACTTTGCACATAGAGACACCAGATCTAGCAAGGGAAAGTTAAGGATACCCAGTCCAATTTGAATTTCAGATAAACAGTAATTTTTTAGTGCATGTCGCAGGTATTGATTGTATGGGACATCCTACGCTGTAAACTGTTATCTGATGTCCAGTTGTCTGGGCATCCTGCCTCTTACCTACCAGGCTGTTGTGGGTGGGCCAGGCAGAGTTGTGGGGTCAAGGTTCCACCATCTCCCATGGGGCTGAGGGCGCCTAGGGCGGTACTAGTGTGCGTCTCCTCTGGGCACTCTCGGTTGGAAACAGAAAAGTGAGGCCACTGGCCCTGAGTTGCCCCCACAGGGCTGTGTGTTACGGGCTTTCTGTAAATTGGGGGCCTGCTGCCATTTATGCTTAGGGATTTCTCTCTTTTGTTCCTTTCATTGTAAAAAGTTATCACTTTTTTTGTTTCAATTTTAACATACCTAGAAAAGGTGACCGGGAGCTGCAGAATCTATAGGGCTAAGGAACAGCAGCCTGTCTCCAAGTGCCCAAGAGCACACCATTGGTTTTGTGCTTTTGTTTTTTTTTGTTGTTTGTTTTAGTGAGGTTTTTTTCTTTCTTTCTTTTTTTTTTTCTTGAGACAGAATCTTACTATGTTGCCCTGGGTAGAGTGCTGTGACGTCACAGCTCACAGCAATCTACAAACTCTTGGGCTTAAGCGATTCTCTTGCCTTAGTCTCCCAAGTAGCTGGGATTACAGGTGCCCACCACAACACCCAGCTGTTTTTTAGCAGGCCTGGGCCAGGCTCTAACCCACCAGCCTTGGTGTATGTGGCTGGCTCTTTAACCACTGTGCTACAAGCGCCAAGCCTAGGTTTTCTTTTTAATTTAAACTTTTTGACAAAGATGTTCCCAAAGAGGGACATTCCAGACTTGGACTCAGCAAAGCAGTTCCCAGGACCACACCTACCCCTGTCCACAGTCACCTGCCCATTTTCCTCTATGACACCAAATGCCATAGGGCCAGCCTGGGTAACATAGTGAGACCTCATTTGCACAAGAAAAAAAAAATTTTAAGCTTAGCAGAGCGTTGTGACGGGCACTTGTAGTCCCAGCTACTCAGGAGGTTGAGGCAGGACAATCGCTTAGGCCCTGGTGTTGGAGGCTGTCGTGAGCTGTGATGACACCACTGTACTCCAGCCAGGGCCCAAAACAAAAAGCTAGTGCTGCTTTTTGACCTGTGAAGGCAGGTGGCACAACTGCCTGTGGGAACGGCCTCAGTAGAAATTCTGCAGGTGAAACATGGGGCTCAGGGGTGCCAGGCTATCACTGGCCAGGATGACATTGTGGGGTTGACTCAAGCCGGCTCTGAGAGGGTGTGCCACTTAAGTGCCACTACACCAGCAGCCACGTGCAGGCCTGCTCCAGGGTGAGGGCAGGTCCACATCTGTGCCTGCCTTTCCATATTGTTTTGAGAGCAAATTTGGCCACTAAACTAGGATTAACAAAAAAGCAGCTTTCGGGCTCGGCACATGTGGCTCAAGCAGCTAAGGCGCCAGCCACATACACCCGAGCTGGCGGGTTTGAATTCAGCCCGAGCCTGCCAAACAACAATGACGGCTGTAACCAAAAAACAGCCAGGCGTGGTGGCGGGCGCCTGTAGTCCCAGCTACTTGGGAGGCGGAGGCAGGAGAGTTGCTGTGAGCTGTGATGCCGTGGCACTCTACTCAGAGTGACAGCTTGAGGCTCTGTCTCAAAAAAAAAACAAAACAAAACAGGCAGCTTTCAATCTGGAATATGGAGTGGTCCAGAGGACTGAGTCTCCCAGCCTGAGCCCCTTTCTCCATGGCTCCCAGGGGACAGCCTCCAGGAGGCCACGGTTACTCGCCCACCCTGAGCCCTTCTGCTGGGGTGTAGCACAGGCAGGCCACCTCTTGAGGATTTAATAATCTAAAAAGTGGCATTCATTGTCTTCCTGCCTAGGGCTCAGTGCTTCCCTAGGCTCCTGTGGCTCTGCCAGCCCCAGCCTCAGGTAGGCCATGGCTGGGCACTTAAGGCAGGGTGATGGCAGCAGGCCTCGGACCGAGCAGGGGCTGCTCACACAGCTGTGGGGTATGCCTCAGTGCGGCCCCTGCGCCTTACCTACGTCCACAACCGTGGGGCTGCTGTGCGCTCTGTTCAGTTGTGCTCCTGGGGTGCCCACAGATGAGCTCTGCCCCACAAACCAGCCCTGTGTCTGGAGCAGCACCTCCTTGCCCACCCCAGCCCCCGCCGCATCCTGCCTGGCTGAGCCGTTGGTGACTGGTGATTGTCTCAGGGATGATCTTTCTGAAGAGTGGATGTGCTTGGTGTCCTGCTTATAACCGATTAACACCCCCCCCCCCCCCACACACACACACACACTGTGTCAGGGCCACCTGTAATCTGCCTTGGGCTTTGCTGCTCTTTGCCTAGACAATCTGGAAGCCTGAGGAGCTCGGGGTGACCACACAGCCCTTCAACTGCTTGCAAAAGGGCGTCTTGGTCTGCTATTTTAGCTCTGCAGGGCAGCTGGGTCAGGCTCAAGACCCCTGGTTAAGGCAGAGCCCTCCCTGGGGCCTGACTTGGTGTCCCTGCCCTCATGGTTTGTCATCACGACTACCTCTGACACAGGTGAGGGTGCAGGGTCTGAGCTGTGCTGGCCATCCATGTCAGTCATGTCCTGTTGAAAAGGAGCCTGGAGGCCTGTCCAGATTGGTCAGCAAGTCAGCTGTGTGGTCCCTGGGTATGCTGGGCTCATCCCACCTTTGAAGGAAAACGAGGGGTGCCGGGGGTTCTGTCCTATCCCTTCATTGAGCAGATGCTATGTCACCTGTGGAGGTCAGCCTATAACCCTTAGGGTCTGGTGCTGCTTCTAGGCTGTTACAACATCCCCCAGAGTCCTCTGGGGTTCCTTGGATGGTGGGTGTGGAGGTGGGAGGCCCCGTGAGGACAGGCCAGCTTGCAGGAGTGCCCAGGTGAGGCAGGTGGGAGCATAGGGCACTGCACAGTGGCAGGGCCAGAGGAGCCAGGGGCTTTCCGTGGACTGCTCCTGTTTCTTTCTGTTCTAGCCCCAAATGTTTGTGTTCCCAAGTCCATCTGTCTCTGACTGTGGCAGCCCTGGTGGCCCTTGGTGTGGGTGGGCAGGGGCCCTTCCCCACCTGGGCTGGGGAGGCGGGAGTGGATTCTGATGGCCCACCCTGTGTCCACAGTGTAGCTCATGTTACCGCTTTTGGGGGACATTCTGTTATGGCCTTATTCGTAACTCCAAAATCAGTATTCATGGCAGTTTTCACAGTCATTTTCAAATATGGACAGAGCCACAAAAGTTTGGGGCAAGGGAAACCCTGCACTCTCATCTCTGCTTATTAGTGGCATGGTTTTTTGCATTTGGGGCTTTGGGGTGATTTTACTTTTACTATTTATTTATTTATTTATTTTTAGACAGAGTCTTCCTCTGTCCCTCCTGGAGTGCCATGGCGTCGTAGCTCATTAGTGGTCTCCAATTCCTGGGCTCAAGTGATGCTGGAGTAGCTGGGACTACAGATGCCTGCCACAATAATTTTACTTTTAAAATGGCCCCAGGTAGGGCACTGCAGTGCTGCTCACTGTTCCTAGGTGCAGTCTGGGCTGCATCCTGTGCAGGACACTGGTGTGTGACACAGGCTTCCTTTAGACGGGAGGTGGGTGTGAGTGGGTAATGGCACATGCTAGATGAGGTGTCTTTACAGGGAAATGCACATCAGACAAGATTATTATTATTATTATTGTTAAATCATAGCTGTGTACATTAGCGCAATCACCTGTACCCATTCTAAGATGCACCATAGATGTGGCCCCACTCAGACAAGATTATTATATTTTGACTGGTTGACAAAAATGTGGGCTGGAGGCTGGTAGGACTCTAATATAGGGTGTTTCCCAAGAGAGCGTTGGGGAGCTGAGTGTTAGCCGTGACTTCACAGGACATAATTACTGTGGAATGTGGCCTCTGTGTGTGTGTGTGTGTGTGTGTGTGTGTGTTTAACTAAAAGTCAGGCGTATCGAGGTGTGTGACTAACTTCACAGGACATAATTACCGTGGAATGTGGCCTCTGTGGTTGTGTGTGTGTGTGTTTAACTTCAAGTCAGGCTTATCGAGGTGTGTGACTAACTTCACACACAGCAAACTGTATGTGTATAAAATTCTATGATTTTTGACACGTGCACAGCTCCGAAGTTTCTCTTGTGCCCTCAGCTCCCAACACTCACCCATCACGCTGCCCCTGCAGCCTTTTGCTGCCTGGGACGTCTTATGAACAGAGCTGCACAGGGTTGACAACGCAGCTTAGGATTGACCGCTCACGTGCCAGCAGTCTCTCTCCTGCTCCTGCTGAAGAGTGTTCTGTTCATGGGGTGTCACGGGGGGTTATGAGTAAGGCCACTGCTTTTGTTTTTGTTTTTAGAGTCAAGGGTTTGCTTTATTGCCTAGGCTGATCTTGAACTCCTGGGTTTGGGTGATCCTCCTGCCTCAGACTCCTGAGTAGCTGGGACTACAGGCGGCTGCCACCATGTCTGGCTTGTGCTCCGATTTCTATATGGACATGTGTTCTTATTTCTCTTGGATAAAAATGCCCAGGGGTTGAAATCATTTCCACTTAGATCAGGAACGAGGCAAGGTTGCCCATTGTCTCCATTGCTCTTTAACATTGTAGTGGAAGTTTTGGCCATTGCAATTAGGGAAGAAAAGTTGATCAATGTTATCCACATATGGTCAGAAGAGATCACACTTTTACTCTTCTCAGATGATATGCTTGTATATCTGAAAAACACCAGGGATTCTACTACAAAACTTTTAGAAGTGATCAAGAAATACATCAATGTCTCAGGCTACAAAATCAACACCCATTAATTTGTAGCATTTATATATACCAACAATAACCAAGCCAAAAAAATAGTCAAGGACTCTATTCCTTTCACAGTAGTGCCAAAGAAGATGAAACATTTGGGAGATTACCTAACAAAGGACATGAGAGATTTCTATTAAGAGAACTATGAAACTTTAAGAAAAGAAATAGCTGAAGATGATAACAAATGGAAAAACATACCATGCTCAGGGCTGGGAAGAATCAACATTGTTAAAATGTCTATACTACCCAAAGCAATATATAATTTTAATGCAATTCCTATTAAAACTCCATTATCATATTTTAAAGATCTTGAAAAAATAATACTTCATTTTATATGGAATCAGAAAAAACCTCGAATAGCTAAGACATTACTCAGAAATAAAAAACAAAGCAGGAGGAATCACGCGACCAGACCTGAGACTGTACTATAAATCGATAGTGATCAAAACCGCATGGTACTGGCACAAAAACAGAGAGGTAGATGTCTGGAACAGAATAGAGAACCAAGAGATGAATTCAGCTACTTACCATTATTTGATTGTTGACAAGCCAATTAAAAACATTTAGTGGGGAAAAGATTCCCTCTTTAACAAATGGTGCTGGGTGAACTGGCTGGCAATCTGCAGAAGACTGAAACTGGACCCACACCTTTCACCATTAACTAAGATAGACTCTCACTGGATTAAAGATTTAAACTTAAGAATTTTAATGAAACTATAAAAATACTAGAATAATGTGCAAGGAAAACTCTTGAAGGAATCAGCCTGGGTGAATATTTTATGAGGAGGACTCCCCAGGCAGTTAAAGCAGTATCAAAAATACACTACTGGTACCTGATCAAACTAAAAAGTTTCTGCACAGCCAAGAACATAGTAAGTATAGAAGGCAGACAGCCCTCAGAATGGGAGAAAATATTTGTAGGCTATACCTCTAACAAAGGTTTAGTAAACAGAATCCACAGAGAACTCAAATGTATTAGCAAGAAAAGAACAAGTGATCCCATCTCAGGGTGGGCAAAGGACTTGAAGAGAAACTTCTCTAAAGAAGAAAGGTGCATGTCCTTCAGACACATGAAAAAATGCTCATCATCCTTAATCATCAGAAAAATCCAAATCAAAACTACTTTGAGATATTACCTAACTCCAGTAAGATTAGCCCACATTACAAAATCCCATGAAGTGGAAATGTTGGTGTGGATGTGGAGAAAAGGGAACACTTCTACACTGTTGGTGGGAATGCACACTAATACGTTCCTTTTGGAAGGATGTTTAGAGAATACTCAGAGATCTAAAAATAGACCTGCCATTCAATCCTATAATTCCTTTACTAGGTATACACCCAGAAGACCAAAAATCACAATATAACAAAGACATCTGTACCAGAATGTTTATTGCAGCCCAATTCATAATTGCTAAGTCGTGGAAGAAACCCAAGTGCCCATTGACCCACAAATGGACTAGCCAATTGTGGTACATGTACACCATGGAATATTATGCAGCCTTAAAGAAAGATGGAGACTTTACCTCTTTCATGTTTACATGGATGGAGCTGGAACATATTCCTCTTAGCAAAGTATCTCAAGCATGGAAGAAATAGTATCCAATGAACTCAGTCCTACTATGAAGCTAATTTATAGCTTTCACATGAAGGCTATAACCCAACTATAGCACAAGAATATGGGGAAAGGGCCATTGGAGGGGAGGAGAGGGGGAAGGTTGGGGTGGAGGGAGGGTAATTGGTGGGGCCACACCTATGATGCATCTTAGAATGGGTATAGGTGAAACTTACTAAATGCAGAATCTAAATGTCCTCATCCAATAACTAAGAAAATGCCATGAAGGCTATGTTGAACAGTTTGATGAGAATATTTCAGTCTGTATATGAAACCAGCACATTGTACCTCTTGACTACACCATATGAAACCAGCACATTGTACCTTTTGACTACATTAATGTATACAGCTGTGATTTAATAATAAATAAAACACAATTTCAGAAATTAAGAAGCCAGAAAAGGAAAACTTAAAGATGTTGCAATTATAACTGAAGTGCAATCAAAAACTTTAGTCATGTTGTTAGATTTAATATGTGAATTTATCAAAGTTGTTGGATACAAGCTTCATTATAAACAATTTCATTTCTTCATATTAACAACAGAAATTTGGGAAATGCACTTTAGAAAAACAATCACTCAATATCAAAAAATATAAAAACAGAGTAGCAAATCTACTGAAAAGAAGTGGAATAACTTTTAAGAAGTATATAAATCATTACTGAGGCACACTGTAAAATACCTATATAAATGGAAGTTTCTGTCATGTACCCGGATCAGAGACCTAAGTATTGTTCAGTTGCCATACTTTCCTAATAGATTTTTGAATAGATGCAATTTTGATTAAACACCAGTGTGTTTTAAGGAGGGAAAGAATTAATACTTTCCTTTTAAGATTTTAGGGAAATTCCCTTAGCCAGGACTAGGAGACATGGGAAATCCAATGCCAATTCTTTAGGCATGTGTGTAAAAGTGAGGACTGACCAGGTAATCTGCTTTCACTAATGAAACATGAGCAGAAGTGTAATCTTGATTAGCTAAGAAAGGGTAAAAAGTATGTAAAGAGTTGTTTGCTGCAAACAATTACAGGGGTTAGTTTGGATGAAGAGGAGGGGCATGAAAGTGTATTCACACTAAGACCATCTGTAGATAAGAGTATTCAATGATAATACAATTTTTAAAAATCTCTTTGCAAAGCATGATACTTATTGAAGCACATGTCAGCAAGTAGAGATGAGGGCAAATGACAAGTTAACACGTCCATAATCTTTAGGAATAAAACAGAAATATTTATGAAGAAGGATGAAAGAAGGATGAAAAAGATGTTATATTATTACTGTATTGCCCTGAAAAATTTGTTAGTAATTTGATAAGGAATTCCTTTAAAAATTAGGTGCAATCTATTTTTTAAATGTAACAAATTTCAAACTATGTGTTTTTATGAAATCTAAATGCTAGGTTTTCATTTCTCTTCAAAAAGTTTCATTAAACTTAGTTTTCCTTTATTATCTTTATAGGAGCGAATAATCTTTTTTATTACGGTACAAAAATGCCTAATGAATACACCCTTCAATCTTTGTATTAATTACACGCTCTGTGTGTGCTTATGGTGTCCAATTTACAGAAAGCAATTTTCCCATTTATTTAGGTTTCTGAATTGCGTACATATTAGTGTAATGGGCAACACGCTGAGATGCTAATAGTAAACATGCAGAGCTGCCTCCACCCACACCCAGTTCATGGCTAAACTATTTTTTAATTTTAATTTAAATCATTCCAGTTCTGTTAAAACTATTTTTTTCCTTTGAAGATAATATTCACATTAAGAAAATAAACTTCAGGGGAAAAGGGAGGGGCACTGGTAAGCTCTTACCTAATTTTTACATGTGCACAATGTAAGGGCATACAGCACATCCTCAACAACAACTTGAACTTCACCTTAGAAATGCAAACAGTGTAGCCTAATCATTTGTACCCTCATATTAATCTGTAATTTTTAAAAAAGAAAAGAAACGTTTAAAATATATCCTAATTAAAATATATCCAAATTTATTTTGTGTATACTAATAAATATGTTTTCCCCTAGATTTTGCATTAGGTATCAATGGTAAGCACTAAAATGGTATGTCATATTCCAAAGCCATAGATAATCACTGACTATATATTAGTGCAATTTAACTGGTAATTATATAGATTTGTTTTGCCAATTCATTTGTACATAAACTACAGCATGCAAACTTAAATACATTCCGTATAAGACAACAAAATTTATATTTATTTTTAATTTTCAGTAAATAAAAAGAGGTAGTAATGTCTCAGTTCATAGATTTGAAAGAATAATTTATTTCATCCATTATTTCTGTTATCCAACCTTTCTTATTTTCATAATTGCACTTACTATATCTATTAAGGTCTAAAATTTAATCATTAGGAGATAAATAAAAGTGAGGTAGTTTCCATCAACTGCCTTATTCAATCTGTGTATTTAGTTTACCTGCAGATCAAATGCAGAAGTGCAAAATATACTCTTTGGTTAACCATTTTATAATGATATTTACATGTAATTTACTTGCATTTTTATATAAATAACTTCTAATAGAGTTAATTAATGAAAAACTCTACATCAAATTCTTCAAGTAAACCTCCGGAGTGTCAACATGCATATTTCATATTTACCTTGAACACAGGTAAGTGGTTCTAAAATCTTCTTCCTTTTTGATTTTAGAAGAAACTATGGTATTTTCTAAAATTTCATGCATTTAAACACATGAATAACAGGATTTTTGTTAGAGTTTCGTATTTTCTATTTGCTGTGTACTAGGAAGATTTTAAAAGAGAGAGTAAACTTCTGATAAAACATTTTGTTTTATATCAGTTGTGCACCTTTAGACAATCTTTAAAAGTTTGGAACCCAATGACTTTGGAAGTGTGAGAAATGACTGAAGAAGAGCTTATTTCTTTTTGTAGCATTTTAAAAATTATACTCATATAAAAACATTGTATGTGGACATAATTGGTGGGCTCTTTCTCTGGCTTCTGTGCCAGGGAGAAGCTCATCAGGGGACTCAGTTGTTTCTCCCATGATACGCTGTTAAATGGGAAGGAGCATGAACAAAAGATGTCTCTTATGTTAACTGGGCAAAATTGCAGGAATAACTGCAGTACTCAAAAGTTCTATCTTCAAATGTCCAGGAAAGTGTGTCCAAAAATAGAGAAACATACACAAGCACACAGAATAGCACCAGAAGGAAAGCATCAAAATTGAGGGAATCACAAAATTTGAAAGGACTTCATATAAATCAGCATAACAGTAAGATTGGTAAAACGAGCACACTTGTGGCTAATGAGAGCTCCCCCACATAAACTTCTGTATTTCTTTAGGTCAAAGATACTATTTAAGTGATACAATTTTTATGATGATAAAAAAAAAAAAAACTGCCTCTGAAGTGAATAAAATCAATGCTTTTGGTTCTAACACTCCACTTAATTTCAAACATGGTAATATGTGATTTAACACTTATGAAGTACAATAATACAGCAAACCATGGGGACCACAAAACAAATGACAATTTATTCTCATCCCACAACTAGAAGATAGAAAAGCTGCAACTGCATGGAAAAAAGAACCAAAAAGAAATGCAAGTGAAAATACTTTCTGAAATTTATAATATCTAGAAATAATTACCTAACATATATGATACTGGGTGTACCCACTCAGGGCTGGACGGGGATTCCCCATGTTCTAGACCTGGGTGAGCACATAGATCAGACGAGCCTCATCCCAGACCCCATCTCTAGGCCTGACTAGTGTGTCATAGAGAAGAGGCTGCCACTCCTGGAGCAGGGAAGCACTCAGGCAGGACCATATTCCTGAATGGGAAAATTGTGAAAGTAACTTCCATCCACCCACCAAATGGTTGTAACATATTCCAGACATACATTCCATCTCCCCAAACACCTGCTTCCCACAGTATATTAAAACCCTAGACAGAAAGCCCACATGGGGTCCCCACTCGGGAACCCCCCATTGGCTTGCCTAAGGCTCTCTCTTCCTCCCCCTTTCATCTGTCAGTAAAGTCCAAGAGTTTATTCTTTGAATCTCCCAGACCAAGGACATGGCAGAGTGAGAGATTCTGGATACAATTAGATCTCTGCTAGTGCTTTAGTTCTTTAAATAAACTTCTGACCTCAGCCTAATATGTTAGTCAGTGAACCAAGTATAGAATATATAAACTAAAACTATTTCTGGGGATTGATCCTATCAGCATGGTCCATTACAGGCAAAGAACAAGATGCTGAGTAAGAAGTGCTTGTTGTAACTATTCAAGTTCTTGAAGTTTCCATTTGCCTCTCTGTACTATTGTAATTAGGTTTTTTCCAATTCTTAAATACAATTTGAAAGTTTTTTCCATCTTCTTTGCAGCCTCATTTCAACATGTGTCCTCTGGGCATCAGACAACACAGTTTTTGGAAGACTGGAATGGATTTCGCACCCTGCAGAGAAATGTTTGTTGAGTTCCTAAGAAGATAAAGCATTAAAGATAAACATGTCAACCTGATTATTCATCTGAAATAGAGTTCTGCTAGCACCCTCACCTTTGCAGGGAAATTTAAAATCTTCCAGCCTTTGTACAGATACTCACGGTTGCTGCTGGAGAGGGTCGCAGAGAGGCTATCTTCTCAGCCTACCGAGGGACAGTAAGTCAGCTGGAAGGATGCAGCGGTCTTCAGTTCAACAAAGAGGAAAATGAAAACTTCATTTGCCCTTAGGCCTGTCCAACATCTTCTGGTTCAGTTTTGCCGCATCACTTCTTTGGAAATAAATGTACATAGGTAATTTATAAACCTAAAACCTATATCCCACTGGAGCCATTCTCAGCGGGTTATAACTTAAGGGAAAAGAGAGTCGTCAGCGCCACTGTAACACTTAGGGAAATCATTAGAGCTTAATACAATTTGTAATTGTTGTGATGGTTCTAAAGTCATATTGTATCACTAAATCAAGCAATTCAATATTTGCTAGTGAATAAGGATATACATTTAGATACGATTATTAGCACATAATTAATGCAATGTTTTTACTCTTTTTGCCAAAAGATGAGCAGTAAAAGGGAAATAATATATTAATGTTAAATTTAAATAACATTCAAGTAAGTATTTTATTATAGACATTTTTCAATTAAATATAGCGCAAGCATTTTAATTGTTCTTTTTCATCCATCATTTCCACTAAACAAAAAAGGAAAAATTACTCTAAAATAATATAACTTGAATCTTGAAAAATCAGAATAATCTGGGCATTTTCAAGTAAATCTTTAAGCACAGAAGAGAGATATTTCTTTCCAATCTTTACCAGATGCTTCATTTAGAAATCCTACTATATACTGTTCTTGTCTATGGTTTTATTCTTTTTTTGCAGTTTTTGGCCGGGGCCGAGTTTGAGCCTGCCACCCCAGGCATATGGGGCTGGCGCCCTACTCCTTGAGTGACAGGTGCCGCCCTTGTCTATGTTTTTTCCCAAACCTCTGTTTCCATTCCAAATCTTGAATAGTTATTTAAAAAGGGTAAATTAATATAGGGTAAATAATAAAATGTGTTTGCAAGAATAGATACAAAAGTATCAGAATTATCCATAGTATGTGCTTGTCATCCCAGGTACTTGGGAATTTCAGGCTGAGGGATGGATTGCTTGAGGCCAGGAGTTTGAGACCAGCCTAGATGACAAAGCAAGACTCAACTCTTTAAAAAAATAATAAATAATAAATATATATATATAATTGTAAAATTATATATATATAAAATATATATAATTGTAAAATTATATATATATATATAATATATATGTATAATTTTGGTATAAGTGTGTCCCAAGTATTGCATAGGATATACTTTAACTTTTTTAAACTGAATATTTAAATTTAACTGACTCTAAACATTCTATGGGAAGTCCCACATTTTTACATTTGTGCTTTAGCTCTACAAAAATAAATCTACCCTTTGGGCTCTTTCTCACGTTGTTTTTGTGAGGAAAATTCATTTGAACAATGAATATCTTAAATTTAATAAACTTAACCAAAATGCATAATGCATAATGTCACAGTAGATCTAATATTCTGCACAATACGAAGAGTTTGACCAATAACCTTGGGACTTCATAATTCATGACCCAAGTTCCCTTTGATACTGTCTGTCCTGGGGAGTTGAGAAGAAAAAGCTCAGAAATGAGATGGAGAGAAACAGATGCTCTTTTCGTGACTATCAAATTGTTAGAAACTGAACATGTTAGGACAGAGTGACAACTATGATCTATTTTGAGTTAATTTTTGTTAACAGTATATTTGTGTCTAGAATTATTTTTTTATGTGGATCTATTTCTGACCTATCCTGTTTCATTGAAGTATTTGTCTTTTCTTTTGTCCAAACCAAAACTGTCTCGATTACTGTAGCTTTATAGTAGGCCTTGAGATCTGTTTGTGTCAGTCCTACAACTTTGTTTTTCTCCTTCAATATTATGTTGCCTATTTGCTGCCTTTTGCCTCTTATATAAACTTTCAAATAATGT
Source organism: Loris lydekkerianus (assembly GCA_963574355.1). Lineage (NCBI taxonomy): Eukaryota > Metazoa > Chordata > Mammalia > Primates > Lorisidae > Loris > Loris lydekkerianus. Next base: position 12,429 of record CAUYPK010077530.1, on the reverse strand, counting down.
TTATTGCAGTTAACAAAATAATGCATTGAAATTTTGGTTGGAACTGCATTGAATCTGCAATCAGATAAAATTTGAAAGAAGTAATATTTTGACAATATTGAGGCTTCCTAGCCATGAATAAGACATATATTTTTATTGATCTACACTAGTTTAAAACAGAGTTTTATAATGTTCTTCACATAATTTTTATGTGTAGTTAGATTTATATCTAAGTATACATTTGCAACTAAGCCAAGTCCACTTTCACGTAACATTGTACCTCTTCACTAGTAGTGTATCTTTTTAATAACAAAATATTCCTAATTCCACCATTCCTTGTATCATAGTTTAGCAATTCCTATCACTCCTTGTTATGATTATAGATAAGGATGCATAATTGAACTCATTGTTGCTATTATTATTTTTAAAAAACCTGTTTTCTATTAAATCAATGAAGAATAAGATAATCTTTTTAATTTTACCTTTTTTTGACTTCTTCTCCTATGCATTTCCTTTCTTTATGTAGATCCAAGTTACTGACCTATATTATTTCATTTTCTTTGAAGAACTTTAAATATTTCCTGCAAGTCAGGTCAGCTGGACAACACATTCTTTCAATTTTTGATTTTCATTTCTGGACAATAATTTTGCAGGGTTCTAATTATCAGCTTTGCAGTTTTTCACTTTCAACATTTTAAATATTTCAATCAATTCTCTTTGAGTTTGCATGATTTCTTAGAATAATTTAGATGTAATTCTTAGCTTTGCCACTCTATGGGAAAGGTATTGCCCCATTCATCTGGATTTTCTAAAGATTTATTTTTTATTTTCTACAGTTTGAATATGATAACCTTAGGGATGCGTGTGTGCAACATCTAAACTCACATACAAATACATACATGTTCTCTGAGCTTCCGGTACTGTGGTTTGGTTTTCGACATTGGTTTAGGGAATTCTGACATTATTTCTTTAAATATTGCCTGTGAGTTTTTTTTCTCTCTTTCTTCTGACGGTATTCCTATTACACATATGTTACACCATTTGTAGCCATTTCACCATTCTTTGATATATTCCTTCAGCCTTTTTTCTCTTTGCTTTTCCGTTTTAAAAGTTTCTATTAGCATCTCCTCAAGCTCAGAGATTCCAGTCTACTAATAAGTTCATCAAAAGCAGTCTTTAATTCTGTTATATTGTGCCAATCTCTGCCATTTATTTTTGGTCCTTTCTTAGAATTGCCATTGCTGTTCTTACATTGCACAGCTGTTCTTGCATATTGTCTATTTTATGTTAGAATGCTTAGCATATTAATTGTAATTGCCTTAAATTCCTAGACTAATAAATCTGACATCATCACCTTATCTGAGCCTAGTTCTAATGCTTGTTTTATCTCTTCAAATTGTATTTTGTTGTTATTGTTATTTGGAGTATTTTCTTTGTTTGTTTGTTTGTTTGTTTTTTCTCCTTTAGTATACCACAATTTTTTTAATTTTTATCCAAATATGATGTATTGTGTAAAAGAAACTATAGTTTACTATAGTAAATAGGTCTTTAATAATGTGGATAAGGGGTAGGTAGAAAAGGAAGCATTCTATAGTCCAAAGATTAGGTCTCAATATTTTAATGAGTCTGTCTGTGCCTTGGAAATATGAACTTCACAAGGGCTTCTCAGCAGCTTCTTCCCTTCTCTGTAGGACAGGATGGGTACAGTGAGCTATAGTTGGGTATGTCCCTTTCCCCAGGTCAGTTAAGCTCTGGAAAAATTCCACTAGTTTCAGCTGAGTTAAAAATCATTTGTCGTAAGGGTAGGTATTGTCAAGAGGAGCAGAGTGCTCTGGCATATTTCAAGATGGTTTTATATTTCCCCCTCTTCCTGTTAGAGCAGGAAGATTTTTTCCCCTTGGAAATTTACTGTGACAACTTGGCTAAGATCCTTGATGTAAAACTCACACAAGTGTTCAGGCGCCTATGAATGAGTCCCCTGGAGTTTTTAACTCTCACACTTGTTCATACTGAGCACCCAGCAATTTTTCAATTACGGTTTAGGCTTTTCTTCCCCTATACCATTTCCCACGGAGGTTTCTGATCGTGGGTTTCTGCTCCAGCAAATTGTGATTCTGCTTTAATAGGTTGTGAATCTCTGTGTTCCCTGTCTCTCTCTGCAATTTTGGGAGCAGTAGTTTTCTTGCTATATGATCTCACTTCTCTGAAAGAAATAAGAAGAATTGTTGACTTTTCTTCAGGTTTTGACTTGTTAGGACACAGTGACCACATCCTAGCCCTTTACCTGCCAGACTAGAAACTACAACTGAAGGTTCAAATTGTATTTTTAATGTTTGTTTTGGTTCATATATTAATAATAATATATATAATTTTATATATATTTTTTTAAAATTTTAAGATAACATGTATTTAATTTTTAATGTATATGTATTTTTAAATTTTTTAAATTTTATTTATTTATTTTCTGAGACAGACTCTCACTCTGTCACCCTGGGTAGAGTCCAATGGTATCATCACAGCCCACAGCAAACTCAAACTTTTGGGCTCAAGTGATCCTCTTGTTTCAGCTTCCTGTGTAGCTGGGACTACAAGCACCTGCCATAATGCTCAGGCTAATTTTTCTGTCTTTAGTAGAGACAGGGGTCTTGCTCTTGAGCTAGTCTTGAACTCCCGAGCTCAAGCAATCTTCCTGCCTTGGCCTCCAGAGTGCTAGGATTACAGGCATGAGCCACCACATCTGGCAATATACATGTTTTATATTACAAATTTATCCTTCATCCTTTCCCATAAAACAACCTATGTGAAGCATTAATTAAAGTTATTGTTTTGGTCATTTTATCTTTCCATAGACAGGAAATATATTTTTCTTTAGCACTTCATAGAAAACACTTTTTCTTGTAGTAGAGAGAATTAATCTTTATTTATTGACATCTTAAAATTTTTAAATTACTATACTTTACAAACATTAGTTAATTCTCTATTCATACTGTGAATAAAATATATGTTATTAGAACATTTTTTAGGAAAATAAAAATGCTACAAGATTAGAGGCACTGGCTGTGCCCGTAGCACAGTGGTTATGGTGCCGGCCATATACACGGAGACTGGTGGGTTTGAACAGGGCCCTGAACAGCTAAAGCAACACTGACAGCTGCAACTAAAAAATAGCTGGATGTTGTGGTGAGTGTCTGTAGTCCCAGCTACTTGGGGAGGCTGAGGTAAGAGAATCACTTAAGCCCAAGAGTTTGAGGTTGCTCTGAGCTGTGACGCCATGCCACTCTACCAAGGGTAACATAGATTCTGTTGGGGGAAAAAAAAAAAAAAAAAAGATTAAATGCACTGTGCAGCAGGAGATCTCTGGATAGCATTTTATTTTTAAAAATGCTTAGAAAATGGCACAATGGTTTCTGGAATTGAATCTCAATAGTGTTACTTAATTTTAGTAACAAAAAGAAAATATGATACTTTCTATAGTTCAGTAATTATGAATTATCGCAGCTCACAGCAATAAAACTATATCTATTTTAAGTATTAATAATAATAAATGTTAGTAATGTTCATCATTCAATTAAGATACAGCCAGAAGGTTAATTACATTAAAAAGTATAATTATAATTTGACTAAATGCTTGTTTGCTTACTTTCTTTTTTCCCAATTATATATAATTTTAGGGTATGGCATTTATTGTAGATTTCATAAGCAATGTCATTTATAGACTGTTATCTATGCCACCAAAATTATAGTTGTTACTAGCTGCCTTTGTTTTTAATAAAATTTGAAAAGGGGGACATTTCACTTATAAAGACATGTCAGCCAATAAGTTAATTTGTCTAGATTAGAACTTTTATAAACTTGGTGTTTCTATGTTTCCAAAGTTTAAAAAGTAATTTTTTCCAAAAGTTATTGAAAATTCACTTTTTTAAAATGATTGCTTATTTGAACATTGGTTTACCAACCTATTTTTCTATAAAGAAGCTCAGAGAAATTTCTACCACATAACTGTGTAAGTTACCTTAGGAATTTAAAAGAACAAACATTAATTAGAGCTCATTTGCCAGCTTTGAAATAGGCCATCCATAAACTATAATAAGTATTTAAAATAACTATACAAATTTTTCCTTTATTTTCATAAAGGCATGTAGAGTGTTATCTAACTTCTCCAGAATCAAATGTTGATGCTTATAAAATATGTATTTATTTATTAAGCAAATATATACTTCTCTAACAACTTAAACAATATTTTATTAAAATATAAGTAAATGTATTTTCATAAAGTAAAATTGTGAAGATGTTGATGATTCTATATGTTCGTGTAGCAACAAAATATGTGCATTGCAAAAACTTCTTTACTGTAGCCTATAAATATATAGTAGTGGTTTTCACAGTCCTTATACTTACTTTATGAAACCTTTCTTGTAAAATGTCACAACCATATTTAATCCACTTAAAAAGGGTGGCATGTATTCCCCGAGGAGCTTTCGTATTTAAGATGTCCACTTTTTATGTAAGGCAGTGATCTGTAGGCAACGAAATCAAAATAATAATTGTTCACTTCTGGCTTATGCAGTTGTAAGAGGGCGTGGGTCTAAATTATCTGTGCAAACTTCTCACTAATTTGATTACAATAAGTTTAAAGTGTGGTTGTATAAAACAAGAAAGAGCAGCATTTGTTGACTGGAATATATAACAACATGATCATCTTCTTACCATGTCAAGGAAGAATATGACAAAATTTGAAATTAATTAACCTAGATATAGAAGATCCAGGTTCAAAAAACATAACTGTACATAGGAAAAAATAAAAAATACTGCAGTTGGTACAATGCATCTATTTATCAAATCAACAGGTTTCTACATTGTTACTGTTCTAGTATACAATAAATTTTAAGTCATAAAATTACATTTTTCAAATGTGTTACTGTACTAAAAAAAGGGAAAGGAAGTATATATTGGGGGTAATGTTTTTGTCTATTTGTGTGTTCCATGAAATTTAACCCAAAATATAACTGTAATAAACAAATCAGTAACATAGACAATAACATACCTATATATCAAAAATAACGTTAGAAATACAAATTATTCTATGCATAATAACAATATAATATGTGGATTATTTATTATTAATTTAATACATTCATGTCTTGCTTACAAGGAATGACACAATAAAATTTTCTGAGGAAAATTAAATAAAATTGTGTGAGGAAATTAATAAACACATTGGTTTTGACAAGTCTTTTTTACGAACTCAATTTTCTATGCCTATTTCTTTAATATGAAGTTACCTAGTTTTTCCATAGGCCATCCAGTTTTATCTCCAAAATTATTATTCTTATTAATAAGTTATTGTTCAGAGGATGGTGACTCCTCATGAGATCCAGACACTTAGATCCAGCTCCTGTTTGTCCACACTCACTGGAACCTCAAAGCTACCTAATTTTAGCAAAGATAAAAACTGAGTAACTCACATGAAACCTTTTTAGATATTAAAAACATACTAAACCATAAAGCTAGTCAAAATTTAAAAATTTGAAAAAGCAACAAAATGTATGATCCCACAAATTGGCAAAGGTGAAATGAAGAATGAGCCATAAGAAACAAACATTTTATTAGCTGTTTGGCAAAAGAAAATTGGCCAAAAAGTAGAAAAGCCCAGATGTATTATTAATTATGATTCTTATCAGGGGTTTACCAATTTGATTAATCTTTTCAAAGAATCAACTTTTGTGTTTGGTGTTTTTCTTTATTCTGTTTCATTAATTTGTGTTATCTTTACTATTTTCTTCCTTTTATATAATAAACTGATGGAATTTCAGATGGGCTTGAACATACTAGTTATATTAGTTTTCTATTGCTGTGTCACATATTTCCACAAACTTAGTAACTTAAACAATATCTGTTTATTACGACACAGTTCTATCAAGCTGAGGCAGAACACAGCTGGGTTCTTTCCTGAAAATCTTACAAGGATGAAATTAAATTGTCAGCTGGCTTTTATGTATTTTTGAAAACTCAGGGAAATCATTCTCTTCTAAGCTCATTCAAATTGGTAAATTCAGTCCTTGCTGTTGTAGGATAGAGTTTTCCATTTGCTTGCTGGGTGGCCCCTGGAAGTTAACATTGACTGCTAAAGTTGCCCCTGTTCCTTGTCAAATGGCCCCTCCATCTTCAAGGCCAGCAGCAGAGCATTTTCTTCATATGGACTCTCATCTCATGCTTTGAGGGTCTTCTCTAGGAAGGAGGAGTTATTTTTAAAGGTTTGCTTGACTAGATCAGATACATCCAGAATAATCTCTCTTTCTTTCTTTCTTTTTTTTTTTTTTTCTTTTATTAAATCATAGCTGTGTACATTGATATGCTCATGGAGCATACACTAGGTTCATAAACCAGATCATGGAGCATCAAACACTAGGTTCATAAACCGTTTGACACAATTTCATCACACTCATTGACATAGCCTTCCTGGCATTTTTTTAGTTATTGTGCTAAGACATTTACATTTGACATTTACTAAGTTTCACATATATCCTTGTAAGATGCACCGCAGGTGTGATCCCATCTTTCCCCCTCCTTCTACCCACCTCCCCTTTCCCTCCCCTCCCTTTCTGCCTTCCCCCTATTCTTAGGTTGTAACTGGGTTATAGCTTTCATGTGAAAGCCCTAAATTAGTTTCATAGTAGGGGTGAGTACATTGGGTACTTTTTGTTCCATTCTTGAGATACTTTACTAAGAAGAATATTTTCCAGCTCCATCCATGTAAACATAAAAGAGGCAGTCTCCATCTTTCTTTAAGGCTGCATAATATTCCATAGTGTACATATATCACAATTTATTAATCCATTCATGAATCGATGGGCACTTGGGCTTTTTCCATGACTTAGCAATTACAAATAGGGCTGCAATAAACATTCTGGTACAAATATTCTTGTTATGATGTGATTTTTGGTCTTCTGGGTATATGCCCAGTAGAGGAATTACAGGATTGAATGGCAGATCTATACTTCGTTTTATATGGAATCAGAAAAAAACTTGTATAGCCAAGACATTACCCAGAAATAAAAAGAAAACAGGAGGAATCACGCTACCAGACCTCAGACTATACTACAAATCGATAGTGATCAAAACAGCATGGTATTGGCACAAAAATAGAGAAGTAGATGTCTGGAACAGAATAAAGAACCAAGAGATGAATCCAGCTACTTACCGTTATTTAATTTTTGACAAGCCAATTAAAAACATTCAGTGGGGAAAAGATTCCCTATTTAACAAATGGTGCTGGGTGAACTGGCTGGCAACCTGCAGAAGACTAAAACTGGATCCACACCTTTCACCATTAACTAAGATAGACTCTCGCTGGATTAAAGATTTAAACCTAAGACATGAAACTATAAAAATACTAGAGGAGAGTGCAGGGAAAACCCTTGAAGAAATTGGTCTGGGCGAGTATTTTATGAGGAGGACCCCCCAGGCAATTGAAGCAGCTTCAAAAATACACTACTGGGACTTGATCAAACTAAAAAGCTTCTGCACAGCCCAGAACACAGTAAGTAAAGCAAGCAAACAGCCATCAGAATGGGAGAAGATATTTGCAGGTTATGTCTCCGACAAAGGTTTAATAACCAGAATCCACAGAGAACTTAAACATGTAAGCAAGAAGAGAACAAGGGATCCCATTGCAGGCTGGGCAAGGGATTTGAAGAGAAACTTCTCTGAAGAAGACAGGCACATGGCCTTCAGACATATGAAAAAATGCTGCTTATCTTTAATCATCAGAGAAATGCAAATCAAAACTACTTTCAGATATCATCTAACTCCAGTGAGACTAGCCTATATGACAAAATCTGAAGACCAGAGATGTTGGCATGGATGTGGAGAAAAGGGAACACATCTACGCTGCTGGTGGGATTGCAAATTATTACTTTCATTTTGGCAAGATATATGGAGAACACTTAGAGATCTAAAAATAGATCTGCCATTCAATCCTGTAATTCCTCTACTGGGCATATACCCAGAAGACCAAAAATCACATCATAACAAAGATATTTGTACCAGAATGTTTATCACAGCCCTATTCATAATTGCTAAGTCATGGAAAAAGCCCAAGTTCCCATCCATTGACGAATGGATTAATAAATTGTGGTATATGTACACCATGGAATATTATGCAGCCTTAAAGAAAGATGGAGACTTTACCTCCTTTATGTTTACATGGATGGAGCTGGAAAATATTCTTCTTATTAAAGTATCTCAAGAATGGAAGAAAATGTACCCAACGTACTCACCCCTACTATGAAACTAATTTATGGCTTTCACATGAAAGCTATAACCGAGTTACAACCTAAGTATAGGGGGAAGGGGGAAAGGGAGGGGAGGGAGGTGGGATGTGGGTAGAGGGAGGGGGACAGATGGGATCACACCTGCGGTGCATTTTACAAGGATATATGTGAAACTTAGTAAATATAGAATGTGAATGTCTTAGCACAATAACTCAAAAACCGCCAGGAAGGCTATGTCAACCAGTGTGATGAAAATGTGTCAAACGGTTTATGAACCTAGTGTATGATGCCCCATGATCATATCAATGTACACAGTTATGATTTAAAAAAAAATAGAAGCAGGAATTACTTTTCTTTATTATTTTATGATTTTTTTCACAACAGTTTATTAGTTACTCTATTAAAAGAAATAAAAATTAATTATTTGTTTACCAAATTTCTCATTGCTCTTTAAAAGTCCTTTTTATATGATTTGACTCTATTAAAAGTTTGTGGTTAAAAAGATATACTTTTTTAACCTTGTGCTGTATTTGTAGCTCTATGATGTAGAGCAGGTTTGCCAAACTGCAGCCTGAAGGCCAAAAGTTTTTGTAAATAAAGTTTCATTGGAAGGCAGCCACACTCATTTATTTATGTCTTGTCCTTGACTGCTTTCAAGTTACAATGGTAGAGTCAAACAGTTGTGACAGAGCCATATGGCCTACGTGAGCTGAAACATTCACTATCTGGCCCTGTAAAGAAAAACTTTGCTGCCCACTGGTATGGAGGAAGAATTGCTGTATCGTGTTTTACCCATGACATGTATATATGTCTTTTTTCTAGTGTATCTTGCTAGAAGTCTTCTAAGATAAACTGATCTTTCTTTTTTTCACATGCTATAAGGGATTATTATTAATTTCTACTAATTTGGGCACATTTCAATTTAAGCCAATTTAACAAATATTTAGAGTGGCCCCACTGTGAATGTCAACATTAAGCTGGACAGGATGGTGGGTAGGGTAACAGTAAAATAAAACAAAATGGAATATATCCTAGTCTTAAAATTATTTCTTTTTCAAAATATTTATGGAGTGAAAGTGTTTTTTTGTTACATGGATGAACTACATAATGCTGAAGTCAGGGCTTTCAGTGTGCCTGTCACCAGGAGAGGTAGATGTTTATCCCTTACCCCCTCCAAACCTCCTATTTCTTAGTTTTCCATATTTATTATACCACTTTATGACCAAACATATTCCTCATTTAGCTTCCCCTTATAAGTGAGATCATGTACTATTTGTTTTTCCATACTAAGATACTTCACTTAGTATAATGGTTCCAGTTCCATACAAGTTGCTGCAGACAATATTATTTCATTCCTTTTTATGGCTGAATAGTACTCTGTGGCATGTACACCACTTTTCATTTATCTGTTTATCAGTTGATGGGCACTTAGGTTGGTTCCATATCTTTGCAATTGTGAAGTATGCTGTGTGAACGTTTGGGTGCAGGTGTCAAAAGATCGAATGGTAGGTCTACTTTTAGTTCTTGGAGGAATCTTTCTACTACTTTTCTTAACAGTTGTATTAGTTTACATTCCTGATGTGTAAGCATTGCCTTTTTATTGCATCAAGACCAAGATCTATTATTTTTTCTCTTTCTGATAACCAATAGTGAATTCTTTAATTTTAATTTTTTTTTTTTTTTAGAGACAGTCTTTTGTCACCCTCGGTAGAGTGCTGTGTCATCACAGCTCACAGCAAACACCAAGTCCTGGGCTTAGGCGATTCTCTTGCCTCAGCCTCCCAAGTAGCTGGGACTACAGGTGCCTGCCACAATGCCCAGCTATTTTTTTGTTGCAGTTTGGCCAGGGCTGGGTTCAAACCAGCCCCTCTCAGTATATGGAGCCAGCGTTTTACCCACTGAGCCACAGGTGCCACCTGAGTAGTGAATTCTTTATTCATTTCCTTAATTACTTTTCTGGTTTAAGTTGGTTTTTCATTGTCTTTTGGATTTCTTCAAACTTCCTTATGATCTATATTTAGAAGTTTTTATCTGTCACTTTACTGTCTTCATTTCAGTTGGGATCTGTTGTCTGAGAGCTGTTATGCTCCTTTGGCAGGGGTTAGGGGGACTTATGCTGATTTTTCATACTTTCTGAGTTCTTTTGCTGATTCTTTCACAGCTGGATCAACTGCTACTTCTTGTTTTTGGATATTCTTTTGTTTAAATGGGACTCCCTACATCACTCTTAAGGGTATGTCTGTAGCCTACATTGGTTAAGGACCCCTGGCTTTTTTTGTGGGTACTCTGAGGGAGGTTAGGTTTTGGTGTCCCAAAGGTCACCCATAAAGTTGGGGAAAATGGAAAATTGTAGCTTAAAATACCTTTATTTACAAAATTTTTTTTTGCAAAATTTTACAAAGAGGTGGCCAATACATACAGAATATTTTGTAAAATTTCATAATGGATATTTTGTAAATAAAGGTACACTCAGCTATTATTTCCCATTTCCCCTGTGAATGGTGATATTTTGGATGCCCTGTAGACATTTCCTGTAGGGCAAGTTTAACAGTGACAAATTACCTTAGTGTTTGCTTGTCCAGGAAAGACTATTTCTCCTTCCTTCAGAAACCTTAGTTTTGCAGGATACAAAATTCTTAGCCTGCAGTTATTGTGTTTGAGAAAAAAAATGAACTGCAACTCTTTTAGCTTATAGGGTATGTGCTGATAAGTCTGCCATTAGTCCAGTAGTTTTCCGTTGTATATCATTAGTTGTTGCTTTTTTCTTTTTCTTTTTTTTTTTTTTTAATTTCTGAAAACTTTATTGTTGGGGATTCATTAAGGGTAAAAGATGTGTCACCCACTCAGCCCCCAGCCTCTGCCCGCCTTCTCTCTCGATGCTCGTCCTTTACCCCACCCTTCTCTCTCCTTCTCTCTCTGCTATCCCCTTTCCCCACCCCCATTGTGTCCTTAATTGTCCTTAAATCAAGATTGAATACATAGATTCGTGCTTCTCCAGTCTTGGGATGTTTTACTAAGGATAATGTGTTCCACTTCCATCCAGGTTAATATAAAGGATATAAATTCTCCATCTTTTTAAATGACTGAATAGTATTTTATTCCTGGGTTGGGGAACATTTAGGCTGTTTCCACGTTTTGGCGATTGTAAATTGAGCTGCAATAAACAGTCTAGTGCAAGTGTCCTTATGATAAAAGTTTTTTTTTTCCCTTCTGGGTAGATGCCCAATAGAGGGATTGCAGGATCAAATGGGAGGTCTAGCTTAAGTTCTTTGAGGGTTCACTATACTTCCTTCCAAAAAGATGGTATTAGTTTACAGTCCAACCAGCAGTGTAAAAGTGTTCCTTTCTCTCCACATCCATGCCAATATGTGCAGTTTTGAGATTTTGTGATGTGGGCTATTCTCACTGGGGTTAGATGATGTCTCAGGGTGGTTTTGATTTGCATTTCTCTAATAATTAAGCATGTTTTCATATGTTTGCTAGCCATTCATCTGTCTTCTTGAGAGAAGGTTCTGTTCATTCCTCTTCTCCATTGATATATGGGATTATTGGCTTTTTTCATGTAGATTAATTTAAGTTTTCTATAATTCTAGTTATCAAGATTTTGTCTGATTCAAAATTTGCAAATGTCCTTTCCCAGTGCATAGGTTGTCTATTTGCTTTGGTTGTTGTCTCCTTAGCTGTACAGAAGTTTTTCAGTTTAATTAAGTCCCATTTGTTTATATTGCTTTTTATTGAAATTGCCATGGCAGTCTTCTTCATAAAGTCTTTTCCCAGGCCAATCAGTGTTTTTCTTATGCTTTCTTTGAGGAGTTTTACCATTTCATGCCTTAAATTTAAGTCCTTTATCCATCATCAATCAATTTTTGTGAGTGGAGAGAGGTCCAGGTCCAGTTTCAGTTTTTTGCATGTGGATATCCAGTTCTCCCAGCACCATTTATTGAATAGGGAATCTTTTCCCCAGTGTATGTTCTTGTTTGGTTCATTGAAGATTAGGTGGTTGTAAGTTGTAGGTTTTAATTCCTGGTTTTTTATTTGATTCCAAATGTCTATGTCTCTATTTTTGTGCCAGTACCATGCTGTCTTTACCACTATGGCCTTGTAGTACAGCATAAACTTCAGTATGCTGATGCCCCCAGCTTTATTTTTATTACTAAGAACTGCCTTAGCTATACGG